>JAJIBD010027861.1:0-114685 GCA_021461705.1 Cryptotis parvus
TGTATATATACATATACATATATATGTATACATATATGTATATGTATATATACATATATATGTATGTATATGTATATATACATATACATATATATATTTGTATATACAAATATATATATTTGTATATATATTTTATATATACTGGAGATATATATAATCTCCAGTCATCTAAAAAGATTTTGAAGATATACTCTATAACAATGTACGTATACTTCAGGACACTGTTAGTATAAGATACATGTATAGTTGAAAATTGGTTTTATGTAATTTTTTTTATTGCCATAAAAAATTAAAATTGGGTAATGTGAGAAAGATTGATCAGGTGAGAATCATGTGTTATCTTTAGAATTGTGGTTAGGTAGTATCTGGTGAGGAGCGGACCGTGACATGAGTTCACACTGGACTCTTAGATATAAAAGCCAGGAGGTCAGAATGTTGTAGTCCAGAACTATCTGATAAAAAATCAAATGTGAGGCACATAAGTCACTTAATTTTTCTAGTAATCACACTGCAAAGTAGTGAAACAGATAAAACTCATTTTAAGAATTTTATAGAACCAATAGTATTTTACTATGTAATTATATTAAATCAGTTTTTGGTTTGTTCCTTGGCAACACCCAGAGGTGATCCAGGCTTACCTATTCTCTTATTCTATTCTCAGGAATCAGTTTTGGTGGTGCTCAGGAGACTGCATGGGGTGCTAGGGATCAAACCCTGGTCAGTGGATGCAAGGCAAGTGTCTTACCTGTACTTTTCTCTCAGGCCCCTAGTATATTAATTTTTGAGTGGAAAGTTTTACATTGCTTTTGAAAAGCAGAAAGTCTGAAAAATACCCATTACACTTATTGCTGATTTCAAGTACTCAGTAGCCACACGCGGTTAGTTGTTTCCCCTTCATGTGGAGCCTATAAAAATAGATAATAGTGGGTTACGCGGTCTGAAGTAGGGACCAAACCCTTTGGAAGGACCAGAGAAAGGAGAATGGGAGTGGGACGGATAGGATGGATTAGAAAGAGACAGGGCATTTCATATCACAGCATACTGACTTCATGAGGCTGTCCCAAAGGACTGAGTTGTTCCCTGACAACTGTTTCTCTTTATCCCAGGAGCTCAATATATAGTGAACAATCCTACGGTATTGGGGAATAAACAATTTGAAGATATTAATAGAGGGGAATGGCTTCTTTAGCAAAAACAGATTTTATTTCCTTGCATATTAATCCACTTAAAAGGCTTTGAAACTTTGATACTGGAACATGCGTAGGTTTCCTTCAGCAAATCTATTTATGTCAGGCTTTCCAACTCCTTCTGAACTTAACATCATCGTTAAAGAAATAATTGCCAGTTTGGAGTGAACCTTTATTGAACAACACTGAATAATTATCCAGTGAGTTGTATTTCTGAATTATTGTCCATGTTATGTGCAATGTTTTATGAAATAATTGGTGGCTGGTACAATGACGCATTGAAATAACTGCCAGTCTAGTTAATATTTTAACCCAGCCATTGTTTATGCTTTGCAGAGATTTTAGTTCCCCTGAATCTTTTGTGTTATATTTCATTAAAAATTTTCTGTTCTGGATAACAGGAAGATGAGCTGCTGGAGCTTTTAATTACTAGATACAACTGCAGAGTTTTAGTAAAGGGGAAGGAAGGAATGTAGGTTTTGTGGGTTGGGGCACATCTGACTGTTAGATCTTACCTTGACTGTGCACTCGGGGTTACACCTGCATGCTTCACGGGTGGGGGCTTATGCGGTACTTGGGCTCAAGGCCAGGCTGACTGTGTGCAAGGCAAGTGCTTTACCCACTGTGCTACCTCTCTGGCTTAATCACACCAGTCGCTCTCATTGGATCACAAGACTCTGGATGAAGATTGATAAATATAAGATTTAGGTTTTCAATACCTTTTTGTGCTATTCAGTATCTATCTACTCCTGGGGTTAGTGTTATGGAACTAACACATTTAGAATCACAGGCACTAATTTTCTATTTTCTTGTACATCAGATTCTCTGGAAGCTTAGAGCTTGGATACACACACACACACACACACACACACACACACACACATACATATATCTATTTTAATCAAAAAGCACCATTCCTTGGGGCTGGAGCAATAGTGCAGTGGATAAGGTACAGTGCAGAGTATAGTGGATAAACTTCTAGCCTTGCATGTAGCTGACCTGGGTTCAATCCCTGGCACCCCATATGGTTCCTCAAACCATTCAGGTGTGTTTTTTGAGCAGAGAGCCAGGAGTATGCCCTGAGCATTGCAGGGTGTGGCCTCAAAGCTAGAGAAAAAGAACAAAGCTCTATTTGTAAAAGAAAGACAGGATAGGATAGAATAAGGAATTTACTTTTGCTCCAGACTGATAATCCTTGGCCTGTGTGGAGGAGAGGTCTGGAGTCAGTATAGTCTGTTGTCCCACACATCAAGCCAGAATGGGGATCCTTATTATTTTTTAAATTATTGTTTTGGTATTTGTGTCACTTCTGGTGGCTCATACTCCTATCTTTTTGCTCATGGATCACTTCCGGCAGGGCTTGGGTGACTATGCAGAGTAGCAGGGCGCGAGCTTGGGTTGGCAGCATACAAGGCAAGTGTGACTTACTTGATATACTTGCCAGTACTGAAATGGAAACCTTTCAGCTCTACGTCTCACATGTTTGGCACTTGGAGTCTGCTTCAGGGAAACTCAGGACCTGGGGCAGTACCGGAGACATACCTTAAAGAAGGTCAGAGTTGGAGCTTGGATTTCCTAGAGATGGTGAGACGTCCTTTCCCAAGGGGCAGTGGAATAGCTTAGCTCAGTGTTTACCACTTGCTATTCACTCAACATTGACATTCCACTTCCAATGTCTCACCCTAGTTATAATAAAATTTCATCTTATGTTTATTTTTGCATTTGATTTATTTACCATAATGAGTTGTTGCCTTAGTTTATTTTTTTTCTTTCCGTTTTTTTTTTTTAATAATTTTTTTTTTTTTATTTTTTTTTTTTTTTTTTTTTTTTTCTTTGTTCCCCCACCCCCCCCCCACCCACTTCCATATTTTTTTTTTTTTTTTTTTCTTTTTTTTTTTTTTTTTCTTTGCGTTTCTCCCCCCCCCCCCCCCCCCAACCCCACCCCACCCCCCCCCCCCCCTCTTTTCCCCTCCCCCCCTTTTTTTTTTTCTTTTTTATATTGGTATATATTACGTAACTTTGTAATTAGTATAATAAAGGTCAAATAAAGGAGAGCTAGTCAATGAGAATTTCTCTAAGAGTCTGTGCATTATTTTAGTATGATTAATATGATTGACACTGATTTAATTTTACGCCAAGTATGAGTTCTTTAAGAGAAGAATTACAGAAATAGATAAATTTCAATATGAAATGTTCCTAGAATATTTCTGTAACCAGTTCCACAGTCTGATAAAAGAACCAATAATAATTTTAATTTATTATCAGAGGTCATTTCTAGGTAAATATAAGTATGGATATACATGAGAGCACATGCCTGAAACTTTTCTTTCTTTAAAGAAATTATAAAAATCATTGCACAGAATAGTTTCAACTTTTTCTTCTGAAACCTAAGATGCCTTTTTATGTGTGTGCATTGCATTTAGTTAAATTTTAACTTTTTAATACAAGGTGGGTGAGTCCATTTTTAGAACACTTTACCATTTACCATGTCACAATTAGTCAAGCTGCCAAAAAACATTCTTTGTAATTATCTTGGGTGCTAGGACCAACATTATTGTGCAATAAATTCCTATAAGTATATTTGAGTTAAGACATTGAAGGGTAATTTATGATTTAAAAATTTAAATATTTTAATTTTTTATTAAAGTAGCATATTTTACGTTTTTTTATACTTTTTATTATTTTGTGATTTACAAAATTGTTCGCAATAAAGTTTCAAGAATACAGTGTTCCAGTGCTAATCCCATCACCAATGTCACTGTCTGTCACCCAGTGTCCCCGGGTTCCTTCTACCCACAAACTTGTCCCTTAATAAGTACTTTGTTATTATTATTCTGGTTTTGGGGGCCACTTTGACTGTGTTCAGGGTATACTATTGGTTCTCTAGACAGAAATTACTTGTTTTTAGCTCAGAGGCCCCAATGGAATGTTGGGATTGAACCCGGATTGGTCTCATGCTCTCAGGAAAATGCACTACTCGATCTACAATAGCGCCAGCTTCCTCAACAAGCACAATCTTAAGTTTGGTTGTTGTCAATTGAATCTCATGCTTTAAGTGTTGTGGGCTCTGTGTTAACTATATACATGCATCACACCTCTATATCGTTGATGTGCACAAGGCTCCTGACTCCTGCCCCTGTTACCTCTCTGTCTCTTTTTCCACCTCTCCACCCCCCCAATTTCTTTTCATATCTGTCCTCATTTTAATTTTCTAGGATCCAAGGTAATCTAGGTATCCCTGCTTTGATATTTTACATTCTATTTTCTTTCTTTATATCACAGATAAGTGATATAATTTGGTATTTGTCCTTGTTCTGACTTCAATGAACATGGTATTACGCAGTTCTAGCCAAGTTTCAAGGAATTGCATGTTTTTTTCTCATTTTTTTCATAGTATTCTGTTGTGTATGTATAGCATACCTTTATTATCTACTCTTCTGTCACTGGCACCTGTGTTGATTTCATATATTAGATATTATGCTAAGTGCTCAATGAGTTGATGGTGTTAGTGTGTACACTTGAGTGGACATTTTTGCACCCTGGTTGTAGATAACAAGAAGTTGAATTGTTGAGCCAAATGATAGTTCATTCTTACTTATCTGAGAAATCGCCATACTGTTTTCCATAGGAATTGACCCAGACAACAAAACCTAACAGTGCATGAGAGTTCTTTTTTCCCACATCCTCCACAACACAGATTGTTCCCTGATTTTTGATATGTGCCATTCTCGTAGGTTGAGATATCTCATTGTCACCTTAATTTGTACTTTAAAGATTAGAAAAGATAACATCATAGTTCTTTTTAAAAGTTTACACTAATATCCGTAGCAACCATGGGATACTCAAATTTATCAACATTTTTTTCTTTTAATGAAAAGTTAAGTGAATCAGTAACAAAGTTGTTCATGATTGAGTTTATCTTACGATATATAACACGCATCCCTTCACCAATGTACATTTTCTGCCACCAATGTCCCCAGTTTCCCTTTTTCTTCTGTCTCCTGTCTTCGATGCCTGACTCTGTCTGACACTTATCTCTCTTTTTCTTTTTTTCCCTCCCTCTCTTATTTTTACTTTTAGGCACTGTAGTTTGCAGTACTGTTTCAAATAAGAGTAGCATGTGTATCACTTTACCTCCTTGTTGGCACTCAGTTCTTGTCCTGAATGATCATTTCCAACTATAATTGACACAGTGGCCCCTTATTTGCCCTAACTGCACTCTCCCTCCCGCTTTTTGACAAGCTTCCTGCAATGGACAGGTCCTCCTGCCCTTGCTTCTTCTCCCTTTGGCTTTTCTTATACTTGTTTTCTTTCTGTTTTGTGTCTTGCAAATGAGTGCAATCATTCTATGTTTGTTCCTGTCCCTCTGAGTGACTCATTTAACTCATTCATATTCCTATCAGCTGCTTAGTATTGTATTGTGTAGATAAGCCATAGTTTCTTTATTCAGTCATCTGTTCCTCAGACTCTTAAGTTGTTTCCAGATTCTACCTGTTGTTTGTAATCTCACCAGCAGAGAGTCCCTTTCTCTGCATCCACTCCAGAAATGGTTATTCCTTTTTTATGTGTGCCAGTGTCTGTGGTGTGAGATGTTACCATGTTGTTGTTTGATTTGCATATCCCTGATACATAGTGATGTAGAGTACATCTTCATGTGCCTTTTCGACATTTGTATTTCGTTTTTTGAGGAAGAATCTATTGATCTCTTTTCTCCATTTATTGATGGGGTTGTATATTTTGTTTTGTAAAGTTCTACAAAAATATACAACCCCATCAATAAATGGAGAAAACATTGGATATTTACCCCTTTTTAGATGAATGTTGGGTAAATAATTTAATTTTGAAAAGGTACAGTACCAAAAATTTACCAAGACTGCATTGCAACTTATGGTAATTGTGACTTGTGTTTTTTTTTTCATCGGTAACAAACACCATAAGTATACTCTGGTTAGTTAGGCAATTGTTGGAGGAAAATTGCCTTCTATCAGATTAACTAGAGATGGTAACAGTATCTTAGAATATGACCTTATTTGAAAATTAGATCTTTTATGATTAGCTTAAATTATACTGGAATGAGAGAGTGAGTTTCTGAGCCTATATGACAGGTATACTTATAAAAGAACACCACCAAAGAAACTTCTCTAAACACATGAAGAACACTAAGTACCAAGGTGGATTTGGGAGTATTGTATTTAAACCCTAAGAAATGTCAAGTAATACTTGACATTGGCAGTCACCGGAATCTAGATCTCAGACATAGCTATACTATAAGTTGTAACAGTTCTGATGTTTAAGCCATTTGTATGTAGCTTGTTGTGCTTGTTAATGCAATAATATCAAAGTTTGTGCAAGATTGGTATTCAAAATCATATAGAAGTATTCATTTGACAAACATGTTAATTGTCACTATAACAAAACATGACTCGTTTGTTTGGTTTTGATAGCTACATATTCTCTTCAAGATTTGGAGCCTCTATAAAGAATGTTGTGAGTGATTGAGCCAAGTGCTCACACATGGTTAAAGGTTAAGAGTCCCTTGACATATGTTCCTCCTGAATCTGTATACCATCTGAGTGAAGAAATCCCACCAAGAGAATTTATTTTGTATCAAAGATGTTGAGCTGAATCGCATAAGAAATATGAATGTTTTCTGTTAGTCAAAGTTAGTCAAAGTAGTTGTGTGTTTTAAATATATGTTTACTATATATGAGTCATTAAATAATGATATAGTTTATTTTCTACAGGGAAATTTTTTTATGTGGGAAAGCATACATAAATGGGTAATATAAATACATAATCTTTCTTGGACTATTATTCCATTTAAGGTGCTGTTATTAGTTACAAAACTGAGCACATTCACCACACAACAGTTTTACAGTCTTTAATATAATTCTTAATTTAAAGCTGAAGAAACAAATGTAGATGCTAAAGTATTTGTTCAAAGCAATACAGTTAACAGAATGCGGCACTGAGTTTTAAATCCAGGAAATTTTCTTTAGAAAACTATTTTCTTTACATTCTTTCTGTGGTTGAATGCAAGAAATCTGGCTGACCTAATGGAATAGTTTTCAGCATTAACTAGTGTTTTAAGCTACGTATAAGGGAGTTGCTAAGTGACACATTATTACTCAATTTACTGTATTATTAAGGCAACAGTTCCAAGACTCAGTAATGGTCTCCTTCTTAATGGCACTTGCTTACTTTTCTTAGCTGAGGTTGAGTGTTTATTGGGTTCTACTTGCTCAAAACTAAAACTTCCTTTCTTGGGCAATATCAGACTACGGAATACCAACTCCACAATTAATTAGTATTTCTAAGTGCCTAAAATTTTTATTACAAATTAGTAAAAACTTTGTAAGAAACCCCTAATGCTGAACCACTTTTTATCATTTGAATTCCTAACTCCTGAGAATTGGTGCCTACTTTTTAAAAATGGAGTTAATAATTTATACTCTTGCCTAGCTGAGTCGTGGATCAGGAGTGATAAAGGTTTTAAAGTGCTTGTAAATTGTAAGCATTTTAGCATGAGAATATCAAAATTACGGGTTTTTTTTTTACAATGAGTAAGCTATGACTTACTTTTGCTCTCTTGTTTATATCAGCAATGTTTTTACAGAATTTCAGGTTAGTGCTAGGTATGCAGTAATATTTAGTGGAAATCAAGGCATGCTGTTTTTGTCTATATCATAAAAGATTCAAGTATAATATAGCAAGATAAATGCTATGGTGACCTAAATTGGGTTTCTTAATAGTTGGCCTCAGCATTAGGGGCAGATGCTCTGCTGTGCTAGCTGTTCTTGAATTCTAAAATGTTTGAAAGCAGCCGTGACAGCTCCTTAGCTAGATGCCAGTAACAGACTTTCTCCAGGTCATGACAGCTAAAACTTCCTTCAATTGCTTGTCAAACATTCTTTGAGGAGTGATCACTGGTTTACATGAGGGATGCTTAGGCTTCCTACACTAATCTGATACCTGCTCCATAAGAAGAAATTAGCAAACAGAGTGAGTAGATTAAAGAGCATGTGTATGGATCCTTGGAGACAATATGCTAGAAATAAAGATATTAGAAATTATCTGATTTTTACTTTGTTTTGTTTTTGCATTTGATGGCTAGTGAAACTGAGTGGTCATCAAACTCTTTTTGCTGCATTTAAATATTTTATCTGATCTTTCTGTTCCAAGTAGAAATAGCTTTTTCCTTTTTAAACCTAAAAGGAATAGGTTTAAAAATTTCTGCATAAAAATGGAGAAAAGAAGTGAACAGACATATATTGAAGATGACAGGTAGATTGCCAATAGGCTCATAACAAAGTGCTCATCATCATTTATCAGGGAGACCCAAATAAAGACAATAATAAGATAACCATCTCACATCATTAAAATGACTCATAGGACAACTTTGGACAAATTGGTGGTGTAGATAATTTTTTATAAGCATTAAGATGAGAGCATAATATGATGACGGAATAGTAAAGTAATTTAAAACATAATAATTCTTATAAAAGTAATGATAACTGTTTAAAGCATTGCTTCTCCCTCATTCCAAAAGTAGGAGAGGAATTCTCCAGTATGAGCTAGTTTACAAACTTAGTGCTTGCTAATTTGTAGTTATTTTATTTCCATGAACTAGAGACTAACTAAAACGAGATACCTTATAGGGCTCATATTGAGACATACTGAAAAATCACATAATATTCAAGCTTTCAGATAAGTTTGAGAGCATATTGTTCAAATCCCAAAGGTTAGAAGAACTTGGGAGCTTAAACAACTACATAGTGGGACTATGGGAACTTCATTTCATGACTCCTCATACATTTCAATGTCTTTCCATTTTCCAAAAATCTTCCCCCATTACTGTCTAGAATAAGATATGTCCGTTTTTCTCAGGGTCACAGTGCTTAGGAAATAAGTCTGATTTCTGTTTTCTTAAATAAAACCATTTTTAAAAACCAGAACCTACCTTTTGAAGTGGATGTGTTAAACTTTTTATTTGCCATGTATCTTTGAAACTTACTTATCTCATCCAATATTTTTCTAAGGTGACAAGTTATCTGGGCTGCTAATACAAAGGATTTTGTAAAATTTAAAAAGTAATCACTTTTCACTTGTATCACTTGTCTTCCCGTTGTTCAACTATTTGCTGGAGTGGGCACCAGCAACATTTCCATAAGTCCTCTCACATGCTAGAGTAGTCCAAGCACATATGTTCACACCAGGAACATGAAGAGCCTCAAACCATTTGTTCTGGTCATGGGAATGAGTACTATAATTGTTACTGGTTTTGGTGTATCAAATACGACACTGGTAGCTTTCAGGCTCTGCTGTGCAGGTGGTATACTCTTGGTAGTGCTCTCAGTTCGTGCATTAACTTATCAATGCCCACAACCGGAAGAGATCATGTTTTCTCTTGGGTGGAGTGCTGAGGAGCTGTGGAGATTGGATGTTGAAAATGGCTGCCCTCATGGTGTGGGGATTCCTCTGGCTTCTTGTTAGGCTCTATTGGGATGCTAGGCCAGGGCTAGAGCCCGCCTTCCCTCCCGGACGCCTCATGATCAGCTGAGAAACGGAAAGCCAGTAGCAGCTCTTCCCCGTGTATCTGATTTAATAAGTGTTTATTACTTGTTAAGAAGTACTTAAAAATTAAAAAAATAATTTGTAAAACTTAAGTATATTTGAGTTATCTTAAATATGTTCAAATTCTCTTAAATAATTTAAATGAAATATATTTTCTAACTTCGTTTTATGTTAAATTTATTTTGTTTTTTCACCATAGTTTTTTGCAAAATCATTCACAGATGTAAATGTTAAATTCATCTTGTCTCTGTCTTTATAGTGTTTTCCTGACTTTGTATGTGAAGTTGAATGACATAATATTTTTAAAGTCTTGAACTCTGAGTTTGATGTGCTTTAAGGGATATTCATTCCACTAACACTAATCTCTCTTAAGACGTATTAACATAAGGGGATGAAGAACATATTTTCTATGTTCATTTATTTCAAGTTTTATAAAGCTTTGCTTTTTATAAAGGATTTGCTATTTATTGTGCTGAAATCTACTTCCTATATCTTCTACTTTGTAGTTTTAGTTCTGCCTCTGGGAAGTAAACAGAGCAGTTATAATCCCCTTCCAAGTGACAATGTATAGTAAAGTTATAAAAGCTTAGAAATATAATTTGTAAAACAAGCAGGAACACTTCTAAATTTTTCTCCAACTTCATATTATTTGTAAATATTTATTACTTCAAAAGAATGATATTTTCAAAAGATTGAGCTAATGCATATTCTAGTCCTTATTCTGCATAGCCAGTTTGATCCTCAAATGAGTCATAACCACAACCTGATAGATATATTGTAATAGAGGATTCCTGCCTCTCAGAGATGAAGGTCTGGCATATTGTATTATTAAAACACCCTCAGTCAGCATAAGGGTCTCTAAAGAATGAGAGTAATATATAGTGAATGGTAGAGGAGGGAGTTGATAGATATTAATCTTCTTTGAAATTAAGTCCAGCAGTGGAGACAGTTAAGTCATACTATTAACTCTCCTAAGTTTATCTTTTGAATTATGAATGACCAAGTTACCATTCTGAAATTATGACTGGATTATATATCTGTTATAGGAATATTAGCAATGTCACCTTGTGAACAGGTAGGTGATGGGAATTCCTTTGTTCATGTGTTCAATCTGCAAAAAATTTAAGCTACACACACACACACAAGTTCACAGTAAGAAAGAAGTAAGGTTACTTAAGTAAATTAAGTAGAAAAAAGAACTATTAGTTGACATAATTGTAACCAGCCTCATTAAGTTTAAATAGAAAAGTTTTATCCTTCAACCAAAGACTAAGTGATAGCATCATAATGGGATGAAATTCAGGTGGGACACGGGTGGCTGAAGTTGGTCGGCTCATATAGCAAATAATTTTTCTGCATGCCACTATCCAGAATTCATACAGAAAATCCCCTGAGGGGTTATGGGGGGGGACAATAGAGGATAATATTAGAATGAGCTGTTAATAATGATTAAACTCAAGACATGAGTTGGGCCTGTGTGTACATGCTTGGCTTAGAAAGGCCTATTATTATTATTCCCTCACACTTGTCAAATGCTTCCTAGCCATAAATCCATGTATGTTACTAAGGCAACATAGCTTTATCTCCTTGACCTTCCTTTCTGTCAAGTTCCTATCTCACTGTCAATATTTAAAATTAACACTCAACTACCTGTAGCAAGTCTATGGGTGATGGAGAGGCCGACTCCAATTGGTATTGGTTCTCCACCCAGATAATTCAGTTTCTTTTTTTCCATTTTGTGAGCCTTTTCCCTGACACTGGTATAATTTCTCCTGTAAGAACCTGAAATTTCTTGTAGGATTGTCCTAGATAAGCCAAAGATCCATATCACAGTTTCGGAGCATAGATAGTTAATAAACAGTAACTATTATGACTGGTATTCTTTTTCCCAGATAGATTTTGTAATATTGAAACAAAGAAAATAATTTGAATGGGTCACTTGCTTCTATATTCACTTTCACAGAAAAGAATTAATCTTAACAGACTAGTGTTCTCTTATGCATTCGAATTTGAACCAATGGAGAACATTAGAATAGAAGTCAGGAGACCTGTGTCCTGTCTTTGTATTCCATACATGAAAATAAGGAGTAGTCTAAAATAGTATCAAAGTCAGAGCTGAAATATCACCTCCTCAAGTACTGGTGTCAAAAAAGTCCTTTACCGTGAAATTATTATCCATCACTTCAGACCGCCTATCTCTTGTGTTGCATTTACCCAGCCTGGTTTCTCACTTCCTCCCACAGTCCTACATCAGCATGTAGTTTAATGAATGCATGGTGCATATCTGTTCATTTTTTAAAATTATGTATTTTACTTCTAGTGTTTAGCATAATACTTGGCCCATGATTGCTCCTCAGCACATGTCATATGAAGGGTGAATGGAAATAAAAATTAAGCTTAGAAATAGTTGCACTTACATTGCTGGGTAAAACATAAATTCAATTTGAATAGTTAACTCAATTTTTATGCTCCATTTTTCATAAAATGTGAGTTAAGAATTTGAATTAGAATTACAGGTTGTCCTATCATGAAATATTGGGATTATGTTGGGGCAACTCAGAGATGGAGAATCACCCAAATGCTGGAATTTGGAATGATCTGAAAATGCTTTTTACGCACATGTGGCTAGTAGGGTGGGCTATTGGCTGGGACCTGAGCTCAGTGTTAAAAGAGTGAGTCCTTTTCATGAGATTCCCCACAGAGTCTATCCATGCAGGGGAATTGTTATAGGTTGTTGTGCCCCATTGTAGCTGGTTTGTTTTGCCCCATTGTTGTGCCCCATTGTAGCTGGGAATTGTTATGGATTGTTGTGCCCCATTGTAGCTGGCTTACAAAGTACCATTTGTAAGAAAAGAATATCAAAAATGCTCAACCTTTTGCCCTCTACCTTTATAGGTTCATTTTTGTTGTACTTCCTTGCTTGTGGTAATGGCAGTGTTTTGGCCACATTAAAAGGGAAAAGAGGTTTTTTTTTTTTTTTAAGTGTTGAAGTCCCATTGTGAGGAGACTGTGGAAAGATGCTATTGGAACCATTGAAACCATTTTTGGTAAATATAACCTTATGTGGATACATATGCAACTTCATATCATTGTCTCAGATTCGTTTATAAAAATTTAAGAAGTAAAAGCCTGAGAGAATAGATTTTGAAAGAGAAAATCAACTTTCCATTATAAATATCTCAGATTATTTGACTTTGGGAATGAAGGGTGGAGGTGTGGCTCTTCACATTCCTGTGTCGTTTAACACTATGTGAAGACAATCACATTTTTATTTAAATATCTGTGTATTTACTATCTATGGGAAATGACTGTATTTCTTGTGAAAAAGTGGCCTAGGACTATCCCATTTATTTTTAGTTAATGCTTCTATAGGAGCTACCCAGAGTGGATGCTGGTGCTGGTTGGTGATTTGCTTGACCTACCATCTCCCCCTCCCCTTTTGTAATTGATGTTTCTCCATTTCATTTCTTTTCTTGAAGCTTAATCTCAAATATTTGATAATTGTCTAAGAGACCCACAATATAAGTGACTGACTCTAAGTGCTGTCATAAATTTAATGATTGCTTTTGTGGTTTTTTTCTAAAAACTGGAGAAAGTTGATAATAGTTAAGTTATAACACTGTTGAAAATGACTGAAAAAAAAGACACTGATACTATAGTGAAGTAGTAATCAGGAGATTAACTCCTTGAGGTATTATATTCTGTCAATCCCTGCATTTATTTTATAGACTCATGCAATTAATAATTAGATAATATATACTAACATTTATATTTTAGAAATAATATATGAAACTAATTTTATTACTGTTGGAAATCCTGCTTCCAAGACTTTATAAATTATAAGATGAACTTTTGTTTATAAAGATGAATCAGTAGAGAAAATACTTTATTTTCTAGCAGTGGTAGTTGATTTGTCCTGTTTTAATCTATTGATGATTTCTTGTTACTGGTTTAGTTAGAGGAACAAATACTAACTTTCCTTACCTCTTGTGTTTAAAAATTTTACTAATCTTCAAAAAAAAAAACATTGCTAACCAGTTATGTTATCAAATTTTGAGAGGTCAGAGTTGTACAGGCTATTGGAGAGAGAGTCTAAAACTCTTTAACAAATGGAGAGAAATACCATATGTACTCCCTCTACATTAATATTGCACTAGTAACCAGTCTTCAGGACAGTGGGACTGTGTTACCAGTTCCTCACTTCTCATTGTGATCCAAAGGTTGTAGGTTAGAGACCCCTTATTTTTATTTTAAGTTTTAAAAAAGTTTTTTTTTTATACCACCGTGTGATATACAATTAAAAAGATGCTCATGATTGGGTTTCAGTCAGACATTTTTCTAGCACCTGTCCCTCCACCAGTGCCCTATTCCCACCACCATTATCCCCAATTCCTTCCCCATCCCTCAGCCTACATCTGTAGCAGGTACCATTCCTCTTCTGATTTCTTCTCTCTCTCTGTCTCTCTTACACACACACACACACACACACACACACACATACACATACACACATTGTGTCTTGCCCTCCAGACATTTATACCATACATTATAAAGAATCACTATCACGATCTTCCTGTTCATCAATGATTTGCTTGAGCAGGCACCAATAACATCTCCATATGTCCTGTCTCAGGCTAGTAGAGCCCAAGGGCATCTGCTTGCTCCAGGAACATAAAGAGCCTCAAACCATTATATTAGGTCATGGGAATGACCTACTATAATTGTTACTGGTATTTGGCATATCAAATACGACACAGGTAGCTTGCCAGACTTGCCGTGCGGGTGGCATACTCTTGTAGTCACCTCTAAATAGAGCATTTATTATACACTATTTTAAAAAGGGACATACAGGAATCGGAGCATGAGCACAGTGGGTAGGGCATTTGCCTTGTACGCGGCCTACTCAGGTACTATCCTAGGATTCCCATATGGTCCCTAAGCTCCTCCAGGAGTAATTCCTGAGTAAAGAGCCAAGAGTAACTCCTGAGTGTCACTGGCTGTGACCCAAAAAAATAAAAAATAAGGAGACGTAGTAAACTTAAACAGAAATATTTTTAAGTATTTTATTATACCACCGTGAGATACACAAATAAAAAGATATACAATTAAAAAGTTCATATTTGGGTTTTGGTCATACAGTGTTCCAGCACTCATCCCTCCACCAGTGCCCATCTCCCACCACCAACGTCCCCGGTTCCCTCCCCGCCTTCCCCAGCCCACCTCCATGGCAGGTTCTTTATTTCTTTCCCTTTCTCTCTCTTTCTCTTTTCCTTCCCTTCCAGACTATGGATTACAGAACATACATTAAAAGGTAATCATGTGTATCCTTTTGCCTCTATTTAATGCTCAGTTCTAGGTTGGCATTAGTACCCTCGACAATTATTAGCACACTGTTCCATTTTCTGTCTTACCTAACCTCTGACTCCCACACGTTTGTGATAATTTCCACCTTTGACAAGACCTCCTGATATATGTTTTACTTGACCTTGGATATTGGTATCATAATATGTTCATATATATTTATGCCATGCAAATAAATGCAATCATTCTGTATCTGTCTCTCTCCTTCTGGCTAATTTAGCTCAACATAATCTTCTCCATGTCCATCCATTTATAGGCAAATTTTATAACTTCATTTTTCCTAGCAGCTGCATAGTATTCCATTGTGTAGATGTACCAAAGCTTCTTTATCCAGTCATCGATTTTTGGGCACTCTGGTTGCTTCCAGATTCTGGCTATTGTGAATAATGCTGCTATGGACATAAAAGTAGGGATGGTGTTTCTGCTGCGTATTTTTGGTTTCCCAGAGTACATTCCCAGGAGTGGTATGGCTGGGTCAAATGGGAGTTCAATTTCTAGTCTTTGGAGGAAAGTCCATATTGTTTTCCAGAAAGGCTGTACCAGCCGGCATTCCCACCAACAATGGATGAGTGTCCCCTTTTCCCCACATCCACGCCAGCACTTGTTGTTCTTGCTCTTTTGAATATGTGCCAGTCTCTGTGGTGTAAAGTGGTATCTCATTGTTGTTTTGATTTGCATCTCTCTGATGATTAGTGATGATGAGCATTTTTTCATATGTTTTTTGGCCATTCGAATTTCTTCCTTGCTGAAGTTTCTGTTCATTTCTTCTCCCCGTATATTGATGGGGTTGTTTGTTTTCTTCTTGTAAAGTTCTGCCAGTGCCTGATATATCCTGGATATGAACCCCTTATCAGATGGGTATTGGGTGAATATTCTTTCCCATTCTGTGGACTGCTTTTGTATCTTAGTCACTGTTTCTTTTTAGGTGCAGAAGCTTTAAAGGGATTTCTTAATCATATAATGTTGTAGGACTCCTCTAAGAGCAGCTGCATGTGCTCTGAATTGCCACCTGCAAATCACTTCGTAGATAAGGGGGTAGTCTAAATGTGGCAGTTATTCTGACCATGTATTCTGTACTAGCTGGTATAAATATTCTCCCATGCTACCACAATCATTGTGGGACTAGCTAGATCTTACCAGCATATTTGCCTGGTCACGTAGGATCCCTAAGTAATTATACCAGAGAGAAATGCTGTTTTCCTCCAAGCAAACAAGCATGGCTCCATAATATACTCAAAGGCAACTAAAATACAAAACTACCGTGAAGTAGATGAGACTTGTGAAGGCTTGGAGAAATATTTAACTGGTACTAGTATTACACTTTGTTACAGAGACAAGCCATCTCAGAAACCGTCTTCTCAACCTTAGAAAGGCTTTTCCAGGCAGATCTTGGCTCAAGACATTAGCATAGGGGCCAGAGTGATAGCCCAGAGGGCAGGGCATTTGCTTTGCTGCGCGGCCGGCCCATGCCAGCCCGGTGTTCGATCCCTGGCATCCCATATGGTCCCCCAAGCACTGCCGGGAGTGATTCCTGAGTGCAGAGCCAGGAGAAACCCATGAGCATTGCTGGTGTGTGACCCAAAAAAAAGCAAAAAAAAAGATATTAGCATATAAAAGGGTCTAGGTGAGGTGCTAGGAGAAATTACCTGAGGGCATTTGACCCTCCCTGCCTTCCATAACAGTTGGAGGGAGATCTGAGTTTCAGGGGTATAATAGTTTCGAGGCCTGCTTCCTCTCTCGCGCCTCCTTTTTTGGGCTCTCTCTTTGTGAGCTCGCACCCTTCTTGGGAGTCTTGTCTTTGTCTCCTCTTTACAGGGCCTTTACACATGGTGGTCACCATTTTGGCCTACACATGGCTGGGGTTCTAGCCAGGAATCCTAAGCACAGGTTTTCCCTATTGTGGATTTGTATGCCTGAACCTGTGATAAGTAAAGCCTTTTAAAACTGCATCGGATTCCTGAGTCTTCATCCATTCCCGCTGGCTTTGGAGGTAGAAGGGAACTCGCACCAGCACTGTTGGGGACCCTGGCAGCATCCCCGACAATATATCACTTGATCACTTGAATCCCGTTATTCATCGATTTGCTCCAGCAGGCACCAGTAACATTTCCATTGGACCCTGTCATGTGCCAATGTAGCCCAATGGCATCTGGTTGATTCAGGAATATGAAGAGCCTCAAACCGTTCCTTCAGGGTCTTGACAAGGAAGTCTGACCATCTTGTAGGTGGGCGGCCAGCATCTTTTCATCTAAAGCCTTTCCCATTTTATTCCCCTTTTAACCTCTTTTGCATACTAAAGACAACAAGTATAAAAGTTAAAACAATGTGTTAAAATAATGTATATGCCTCGTCAAAATATGTATTTTTTTATTCATTCATCCATCCATTCGTGAAAGAAACATTCCTAGAGTAATCATCTGCATACAGCTCTTTGCCAGGTTCTGGGACATAAGAATGAATAAAATCCTATTCATACTTACCTTGGTTACTGGAGTTAGCACAATCAGAAAGAAACACCATGAATTTTAGCAGGACTCATTCTCATTGGGAACCCAAAAGAGGGAGTCATTGAGACTACCTAGGAAGAGGAGAAAAGTGAAAGATTATTCTCTAGGGAGGCACAAGGAGTTTTTAGTGGCTGATAAAGAATTGAGAGAAGTCAGGAAGAGGGAATGCAAACAGAGAAACAAAGAGTGGTCAATGTTAATAAAGGCTGTGGCAGACTTGTGCTCACGAAAGGACAATAGGGTTGTGTAGAGAAACCATCAACAGGAAAATGGAACAAAGATGATGGGACTGAGTATACAATTGAACAAAGATATAAATTGTGGAGTAGAGCTTGAATTCCATCTGTGAGCAATGGAACTGTTGTGGGATGGTATCATAAGTGGAGTAGTATCATCCCCGAAATGTCTTGTGAAATGTGACTTTACAGATTAACATGTTCTCATTAAAAGATAGACTCAAGTTGTCGGCTGCTGAAAAAAATTGGTTTGGGCTTATGTCTTAGTAGGTCAATAAAATTCCTGTGAAGTATTAAAGTGGCAAATTTTCAGAACCCAGGTTTTAAGAGCCCTGATGAGCTTTTTGTTATTGTTTGGACACTATATCTGTATGAGCTTGATTCCAGGTAAATCTCTTGATATTTAGAATTTGCCTGGAAGAAAGTCAAATCATCCTAGGTGAATCTGTTATATACTAGCACATGGCCAGTAACATGCACCTAACAATTACTTAAAGAGAAATTTAGAAAAGGAAGTTTTCCAGAACAGCACAACCACTCAACAAATCACAGTTTTGTGAACTAAAATGCTTTTGGTTTTATGTTCTATACCACTTAACTCTGGTGCTACACCATATATGAATGGTCAGAGATAATGAATTTAATCAGGAGGAGCATGGAGGAAGATAGAGAAGTAAGATAAAAAATAGATCAGATAAAAAGACTTGAATTGAAGTTCTATAGATATTTAGCATTAGTAGATATCAAAAAGAGGTAACTGTTCTGTGGGATGAATCAGAGATTCAGAGAGAATGAGTGAATCTGGTGGCTTATTTCCTGCAGAGAAGTTGTTCTGAACATGGCTGAATCCATAGTTAAGGAAAATCAGCAAGAAATCTTATTTGAGTCAATTAGATTTTGAATTCTGTCATTTAATAGACAGTTGAAATTGCTGCTAATATTTATAGAGTTTTCTGTTTGCCAAGATTATCTTATTTAACTTAAACCTACAAATTTATTTTCTATAGATATCTTTATTATCCTCTCTTTGCTACTGAGAAAATTAGATTAAAATACATGAGAAGCATTCCTTATATCATGTAACTAGTTAACCAGGAGGATCAGGACACAAACTCTGGACTCTTGCCAAACCACTTTTACTTTTTATCAAGGTCTCCTAAAGCTTTATTTTACACATTTAAAGTGTATGTATGATTATGCTTACTTTCAATGGTTGAGACAATGGTAAGATAACACATGGAGGACTGTAACAATTAGTTCTTTTATAAATTTAATTATTGTTTTATCCCCAAAGATTCAACTATATTTGGCAAATTACTCTCTCTCTCTCTCTCTCTCTCTCTCTCTGAAACTTTACAGCTGACTTAAACCTCATGGAATTTGGAAAAAAAGTTTTTTATTTATTACAGTTTTTGTTCCATTGACAAATGTACAGTTTCCCCCCTGTTTATCCTGACCTATAATCTTGCAAATAAATTTCCTATGTATCCTCTAGAAAAGCCTGGCATTGCAGTTGAATCCAGGGGAGGTGAAGCAAGATGAGAAGATAAAGAAATAATGGGAGAACAGGGGTTGGTGCCTTGGGTATACAGGTGAGTGGGAGAATGATACTATTATATATCCAAAGGCAGATCCAACAATGCTGAAAATATTAGACCTAAATTACAACCAGCAAACTTTGAAATATGCTTGTCAAGGAGGTGAGTGGTGATTGGGGGTGCGGGACAGAGCTTGGGAATTTTCGTGGAGGGAAGTTGACACTGGTGGTGGGGTTGGGATTAAAATATTGCATGTCTAAGGCCCATCTATCAATAACATTGTAAATCATAGACTTTAGTTAATCTTTTTAAAAAATAATATAATAAAGGAAAATAACAAAGATAACTGATGTCCTCTGGTGATGGCAACTGCCAAGATATTTTCAGGCAAAATTAACAAATTATCAAATGAGAATCCGATTATACTGAAAAATAGTTTACTCTTGTGTTTATTAGGACAGTCCTGTGAACAATACTCATGACTTCTTTTATTGTGTCTCTTCTGGTTGGATCCTTCAACCACTATTTTAATGCTGTTATAACTTAAATATACCCCTCACGAGGAAAGCTGTTTTATTTATGCAGAACTCTATTGAGTCAAAGGCTACTATCCTCTCTCACTGAGCTATAGTGTTCTGGTTTAACACCAAGTTAATCTCTCTGTTCTATTTTTCTGACTATCGTAGGTATACTAGGTAAATTAATACCTCTTCTGTCGGCAGACTTCTTCTACATCTAGTCTCCAATATGGGTTATAGTCATGTAGTAATCTATTTCCCTTAGGTCGTAATAAGATCAGATGTCAAATTCACATGGCACGGTTATTACAGTTCCTTTAGTATTGGGAATTTGATGAGTGTTGCATCAAATAACCTTTTAAGATATATTCAAAGTTTTGTCAGCACTGATTGTCATGAATTTTGCAAAAGACAAGTATCCAGAACTTTAGCTGTTCTTGAAAAGTGAGCTCTGGTAACACTTGATAAGCATTTTCCACCTTCATGACAGGTTGAAGTGCCACAGCATCTGAGTAGCAGTTGAAACAGTCTGCTGCGCTCTTGCTACTCTCCATACATGATGTGCCAGAAAGGCCCCCAAACCAAAACGTGCTTGATTCATTAATGGCACCTTCTTGACCACTTAGAGAACCCTAGTTTGTGTCACTATCATGCTTGGAGTATTTCTATGCCTTCAGCCAACACCAACTAACCAACAGAACTAAGTGATTTAATTCAGTGGTTATAACCCTTACTGATATTAGTCATCCTAGTAACTTTCAAAACTAGATTCCTGGAACTGTCTAAAATTGTGAAAGGAGAACCTCTGGATTCTCAAGCTCATCTAGAATCTCTACATTCTTTTTTTTGAATACTGATACTTTCAAGTTAAAAAGTGACCAAGTCTATCTAATATCAGTGGTTCATAACCATTGATGTAATTGAAGAAATAAAGCACAGAACATATAATCTTTATTCCAAATTCATGCATCCAAAAATTCTTGCAAGTTGGCCAGCATTCTGAATGCTGGCTGCCACCTGGAAGCATTTTAAGGTAAGAGCTTTCAGGTAGGAGCTGCCAAAGGCTGGATGCTGTTCACTTGGATAGGATTTTGCTCAGTTGGTTTGTTAGTTGAACACTTGGAAGGCAGAAGGATGGGGATCACAAGTGAGAAAACAGAAGTAGCCAGCAATGCAAGGATTTATTTTGCTGGGATTCTCCTGAGGAAAGGCAATGGTGAGAAATTATACAACATATTCAGGATGAGTCAGCATTATAATGACTTAACTCAATCTACCTAGCTGTGAATTATGACTAAGCTTACACATTCTTGCTGAACCACCTCTTAATGACTTATGGTTTGTAGTTTCAAAGTCAGTAATTAAACCTTTTCACAAGACCAATTTTAAGTACACTACTAATTCGGGTAATTAAAATGTGCCTACCATGCCAATTTAAGTAGTAAATAAATTCTGGTCCTATATCTTACATTGTTGTGTTTGTGATCTGAGAATGTTCTCCTCATCCCATGAGACCTGTTTCTTTAAGTATTGTTTATTTTTGTGCCATTTGCCCCGCTGGTTTATGCCTCTATTCCCCAGACTCTCTAATTTACTTTCATTGTTTGATTCTATCATTTGTTGAACATTACATTTAATTCGAATGTCATCCTCAGTTCTACCTGTTATTTTAAAACAATACAAACAAAGAAACTACCTAGCATATCTAGCTTTGTGATGCTTTCCAATTCTTATTAAACACTCTACTACATATCAGACATTCGTTCCATTTAATCATTAAAAGGGTCTTTGGTGCAGGTATAATTTACAATGCAGCTGAGTTACAGAAAAGATGTTAAACCTAACACATCTTTTCTATGATTTTTCATTGCCTTTACCCTTTACATTAATGTTCTCTTTCTCTCTCATTCTCTCTTTATATGCATATATATGTGGATATATATATATATATATATATATATATATATATATATATATATATAGTTGTTGTAGTTGTTAGTAGGGGAGCAACACCTAGTGTGGCTCAGAGTTTACTCCTGGCTCTGAGCTCAGGGATCACTTCTGGTTGGGTGTTGGGCTCTGAGCTGCTAGCCTTAGGGTCCAGCATTTTCCCTGCCACTAGACTCTAAGAGCAGGGCCCATTTGCAACACCCAGAAATGGGCCCTGCCCATATGGTTACACCCAAAACATCAGTGCTTATCCGAGCTAAGGTGAGGCAGAATGTGCCTGGTCTTCTGACCTCTGATCACGGGGATATATAAATCAATGATTGTTACCTTGCAAATGTTACCTTGCAAATGTTAAATCTGTGATTGTCATTTGTTCCCCTGTTACAATGGCCCAGGAGCTTGCAATTGCCCTGTGATGTGTGCTTGTACCCCCTCCGCCCAAAAATTGTATAAAAGGCTTAAACCGTGTCCCATAAATCGAGTGCTGCTAGCCAGAGCACCCTGCTGCGTGGGTATCTTTCTTTCTTTCTTTCTTTCTTTCTTTCTTTCTTTCTTCTTTTTCTTTCTTTCTTTCTTTCTTTCTTTCTTTCTTTCTTTCTTTCTTTCTTTCTTTCTTTCTTTCTTTCTTTCTTTCTTTCTTTCTTTTCTTTCTTTCTTTCTTTCCTTCCTTCCTTCCTTCCTTCCTTCCTTCCTTCCTTCCTTCCTTCCTTCCTTCCTTCCTTCCTTCCTTCCTTCCTTCCTTCCTTCCTTCCTTCCTTCCTTCCTTCCTTCCTTCCTTCCTTCCTTTTCCTTCCTTCCTTCCTTCCTTCCTTCCTTCCTTCCTTCCTTTCCTTCCTTCCTCCCCTCCCTCCCTCCCTCCCTCCCTCCCTCCTCCCTCCCTCCCTCCCTCCCTCCTCCCTCCCCTCCCTCCCTCCCTCTCCCTCCCTCCTTCCTTCCTTCCTTCCTTCCCTTCCTCTCTCTCTCTCTCTCTTTCTTTCCTTTCTCAGCAGTAGCAGCGACATGGCAGAGTTTCTCCCAAGTCCATCCCTCTTCTTTTTCCAGAGGGATGAAGTCTGGCAAGATCTAGGTCTTCCTCATTTGTGCCGGGGGGTGGTGTAGGGGAGCTGCTGGCCAGGGCCCCGGACATCTGGCGCCCAATGTAGAGCAGCTTCATCCTAACACCGGACCAGGTAAGGCCTTGATACTTGCCCCGAACCTAATCTTCCTTCGGATTGGGGATGCATGGTTGGCAATTCCTCAACTTGGGAATGAATGTGGAGGTCCCAGGCTCTGTCTCCTATGTCTGGCGGGGCATAGGCATCCTTAGGTCTGTTTCATTCTTTCACTTGATTCTGTCTTCTGTATGAGAGTGTGAATGTGCCAGTGAGTGAATAAAGCCTCACGACTTCGGCTACGGGTGTGATTGGGCTCTGTTCTGCAGTTCTGTGAAGTTCGTAATGACTTAGGGGGTACTTGCCTCTGAGGGCTTCGGCTCCAAGCCAGAGGCAACTGGGCACGGGGTTTATACGTGTGGCCCAATGCCAAGGACTTCTTTAGATCCCGCGAGGGGTCTGGCTAGGCGAGCATCTGAAAGCTGCCCTTCCTCCTCCTCCTCCCTCTCTCTCTCTCTCTCTCTCTCTCTCTCCTTTTCTCCTTTCCCTTTCTTTACTTTTTTGACTGTAGTTTCAATCGTCTAAGCTCAGGCCAGAAAGGCCTCTGGTCTGCTTTCTTTCCTCTCCCTCTTTCTTCCACTAAGGAACCAGTTATCCCATTGGTCTGCTCATATGATGGGCGATTTAGCTCAGGTCAGCCACCCGGCCTTAAAGGCCCTCAGGTAGCTCTTAAAGAACTGTGGCCTCATTCTTTTTAAAGGAAGGAATCCCCCTTGGGTTAGAGACCTGGAGACCTCTTCTCCTGGGTCACATAGGAAAGGGTGGAAAGGACAGCGGAGAGGCCTACCAGATTATCACAGCCTCTCCCTCCAGCTGAGCCTCTTAGAGCCAAGCAAGCTGCTGTTGACCTTTTCTGATTAGGAGGATGAGCGGTGCCTTTCTTAATAAGTGACTTCCCTGATGTAAACAGCAGTTAGAAAAATTTATATCCACCAAAAATTTGCAGGAAAATTCAAAACTACCTTTTACTTTCATGCTCCCTCAGAAATTTCTAGGGGGTTCGGGGAGGAATGTTATAACTTTTGTGTGAGTGTGTGTGTGTGTGTGTGTGTGTGTGTGTGTGTGTGTGTGTGTGTGTATGAGCACCCTGATAGGTCACCTCCTATTAGGCGTGAGTCTGTGGCGTCACGACCTGGCACCCTTAAGATCCCACAAAAGGTTACAGAATCTGAGTGGGCTGTCTGCGATTTCCACGAAGAACATAAGGCCTATGGTGGTGCTGACCTAGCGGTCAGCAGTAAGTCACAACTGCTGAGTCCACTAAGGCTAAGTTCTTCACCGGCCAGACAAGCAACTAAGTGGTCTCTGTAAAAAGGCACCCTCCTTTGTCTTTTTGGAGTCACCTATCACTATGGGAGAAACGGGAAGAAAAACTCATTAGTTAATAATTCTAGGAGACCAAATTTCAGGTAGAAATTCTATTTCTCTCTCCCCTTATCTCAAACTAACTACAACAACAACAACAACAACAAAACACTGGCTAGAAAACACCAGGAGGTCAATTAGAGTGCTAATAAGCTCAGCTAGCAGCTTTAGCCCCAGGCAAAAAAAAAAAAAGAGGGGGGGGAAGGGAAAACGGAAGCCAAGGCAAAAGGCAGAATCTAGTGAGAAATGCAGCAAACATTAGCAAGGCTGCAGAAGGTAGCAAGCAAGCAAGACAAAACTTTTCTTCTCCCTATCTCTTGAAAACCCATGGCAGGCCAGGTTAGGCTCCACAAGCACTTGCCGTGGTCGTGGTGGATGCCAGGCAAGGCCCCGGGGACGCTTGGGTTAACTCAGAGATCATTGATGGAGACGTTCACAGCATTATGATTCTCTGACTTAGTGGCCAGTAGGTTGAAGGGGTTAGAGTCGCCTCAGGAGAGGCTGATAAAATCCTAAAAAAAGTTTTGCTGAGGAGCCATCCTGTTTTTAGTTTTTTCTTTCATAGGTTGCTGCCAGTACAACAAAAATATGAACTACAGTTTAACCTGTCTTTACTAACATCTATTTTTTTTTTTTCAGAGACTGAACATCGTAACTAATTTTAACCCACTTTGCTAAGTCTCTAGCAACAGGCGCTAAAGCAGCACTCAAAACTTAAAACAAGAAATTAAAAACTAGAAAAGCTGAAAATGGTAGCGTACCACTATCTTAGGTGTACAACTAAATTGACCATAATCTAGTTTGCTGACTTTATGTCAACAAAAGTGCTTTCTTAATGTATGCTTCACATGAAAAACAGGCAGGGGTCACAGGCTGGTGCAGGCTGAAAAACGCAGGGCTATTTGCCCTGGGGTACTACCCTTCCTTTCTCAGTCCATCAGCTTCCTCTACCCTTCCTAAAGGGTCAGATAACTAATGTAAAATTGATCCATCAACGTGTGTGTGTGTGTGTGTGTGTGTGTGTGTGTGTTAGGGTTAGGATTAGGGTCAGGCTTAGCTGCTAGGTAATTCCTTGTGGTCACC
Organism: Cryptotis parvus; assembly: GCA_021461705.1. Classification (NCBI taxonomy): domain Eukaryota; kingdom Metazoa; phylum Chordata; class Mammalia; order Eulipotyphla; family Soricidae; genus Cryptotis; species Cryptotis parvus. The sequence goes on from JAJIBD010027861.1 coordinate 25,471, forward strand.
AGCTTGACCAAACGATACTTATCATTTAAGGCTTAAATTTAAACTGCCTTTCTCAGAGAGAACACCATGAACCTCACTTGAGTATTTTTCCAAAGTTATGTATTCAGTTAACTTATACTGGTGTTATTTTGGTGAATCCATTAAAATTTAGTTTTATAGTTTTTGTGCAGGTATATTGTGCAGGTAGTGGCAGACATCTACAATTTGAGCAGACATATTGGTGATTCTTATTCTTAATTGGAGAATAATTTCGAATGTTTGTTACTGCAGTTCTTTACAAATTTCCCATATGGTCAGTATATCTTTACATTTATGTTTGCCTTTAGATTACTTACTCCATGAGGTTAATGAATGCATAACTTATGTTCATTCTGTATATTTACTATCAGGTGCATAGTCTGATGATTTTAAAGATAAATGTTTTTATCTTTTAGTAAATTTTACAGAGAACCTGTTTACTGTTTTTTTTTAGACGCAGAATAAATGCTTGGAATTCAAGGTTGGATAACATTTAAGATCTGAGACTGAAATGATGTAGTTTCATGGGGAAAATAGGTGAGGCCATAGTAGATTTTAATAAAGTTTTATAAGAGTGATTTGCTTGCTGATTCTCATCATTTGTACATGAGTGATAAAGTTCAGGCTTTAATTTGACAGGAGAAAGAAGATATAATCCTCCTGGGAGGGGAAATCTGAGAAGACTTTCTAGAGAAGCTGCACACAAATCTAGATTTTAAGAGAGGGGACTGAGGATATGACTCAGTGATAAAGCACATGCCTTGTGTAAATGAACACATGAAGAAGAAGCTTAATAAAGGCATTTTGAGATGAGTAACATGATACAGCATAGTTAGTAGGTTGTACGCGGGGCTAGTTTAGCACAACTCAATGCGAACTTTTAAGGGACTTCCAGAACTAGATCATGAAAGTATAAGAATGTGTTGGGTCAGTCACATAGGAAGACATAAAAAGTGGTTAGCTTTGTTACATAGATGCTTACAATTCATGACAGGTTTCTACATGTTTCATTTTGAGCCACACTCATCAGTGGGAGGGGGCTGTTCCAAGCAGTAGTCGATGAGACCAGGCTGTTTCAGAAGGAAGTGAATATGCAAATACCACTGTTTTTCATCAGCTACCTAACCTATGGATGAAAGAACGTAAAAGTCTGGTTTGCCGACAGATTCTTTACATGCAATCTACAGAATTAATGGACAGCAGTTAGAGACATTTTTAATCAAATTCCGTCTCCATAAACTTATATTAATAGTGCTTGCCAGGGGTGAGATAAAAAGGAGTGAAGATGTTGCCTGCTCAGCAGAATAGATGATCTCAAATATGCTGAGAAAATAACTAGGGAAGGGGAGTTAATGAATCGTTACAGCATAAAAATTATGATGATTCTAAAATATAGATTTTGTTTATCTTTGAGATTGCAGTTTTCTGGTCATCTTAATAAATGACCTAGCGGCTTATGTGAAAATACCCTTCCTTTAAGAAGTGAAATGGGATTCCATAGTCTATTAGTAGAATGATTAGTATTGTAGTTTATGGAATCAGAACATGTTCAAGGTCCATCTCTTTAACATATTAAATGTATGACCTGTGTCAAGTGTCTGACTACGATAAGAAACCCATTGTGATGTATGAAAACATATTTAATACAGTGTTTTCATAATGGGGTCAAGAGGATTAAAAGTAATGACAAAGATTATTTAGTTCAATGCTAGACATGTAGCGATGGCTTAATAAATGACAGCCAGTACTATTGTTTTATTATGAGTAGTCAATTGTTTATAGTTGAATAATTGTAAAGGAATGTATAAGTCTATACTAAAAATTCATTATAGTTGCCTCATGGAATACATGAGAATTAAAGTTAGTCAACTATATTTCCATAAAAACATAGATAATTCTTAATAATATACTGTTGAATGTCAATACATATTAGTACAACAGAGAAGGTGCTTTCCTTGCATGTGACAGCCATGCTCTTGATTTGGGTCCCGTCACCACCTGTGTTCTCCTGAGCACAGCCAGCGATCACTACTGAGCACAGAGCCAGGAATTACCTCTGAGCAAAACCAGTTGTGTCCCACCTTCCCACATCCCCACTCTCCTCCTGAAAAGATGCTCAGAATAACATAGTTTATGTAAAATAAAATAAAAATTTATCATATTTATAAGCATACTTTTATGAGACATATTTGGTCTATCCAACATTTGTTTTCTCTTTTTTTGGTTGTTAAGGTTTTTGATTTTTTTATTTTTTGACCGCACCCAGCTGTGCTTATTCCTGGCTTAGAGATCACAGGGATCGTATGGAATGTGCAAAGCAGAACCTCACCTGCTGCCCTGTCTGTAGTCCATGGTTGGTGAGTTTTGCTGAAATTGGTGGTGTGGTCATTTATTGACTTTTTCTGGAATTGCAAACTACTCTGTAATTATCTTTTGCTATATACAACTCCTGAAAAGGTGTGAATGTTTCTTTAGGGAAAGATTTGTAGAAGACGAAGTTCTGGGTCGCACATTATAATCTTTCAAGTTTATTGGATATTTCCAGATTAATTTCTAGTTAGACTCTACTCACAAGTGTGAATTCTTGCATTCCATCTTCTTTTTCAACATTGGTGTTAACAGAATTAGTAATTTTTTGCTAATGCAGTAGGTGTGAAGTAGCATCACCATGTTTTAAAAAATATTGAATGTTTTCTTAAAAATATTAGGCATTTATAGATTCATTGACATGCTTAATAATGTCATATATGGAGATAATTTGCATACTTCTAGCATTTAATAATGAAATTCAGTATGCTTGCTTACTAGTTTGTCATACTGTTTATTTTTTTGTATTTTGTTTTAGGGTCACAGCTGGCAATGCTCAGGGGTTACACCTGGTTCTGCACTCAGAAATAACTCCTGGCAGTGCTTGGGGGAACAAATGAGATGCCGGGGATCCAACCCAAGTAGGCCATGTGCAAGGTAAATGCCCTCCCTGCTGTGCTGTCACTCTGGTCCCTGTCATACTATTTTTAAAAACTTGTCTTTAAAGCAGTTATAGAATTAAAGGAAAACTGAGTAAAATTAGAGTTCAAATATACTGTTTCTCCCATTCATTTCAGAATCTTCCCCATCAATCTCCTTTTCCAGTATATAGACATTTGTCAGAATTAATGAAATTACATTGACTTTATATTATCTGTATTTCTTTGTCTTCGGGTTCAATCTTTGTTGTACATTTGATGGGTTTATGTAAATGTGTAAAGCTATGTATTTGTTGCTGTCCTGAAAACCTTCAATTCTTCTGTATTTTTATCCCTCTCTCTTGAACCCATAAAAATTTACTAATCTTGTGGCAGAGACTTGTACAATTGCTTGGCTCTTACCTTTTATGTGTTCAACCATTTTTTGATCCATGGCACCACCTGTGGCCCCTAAGTCCTGCTAACAGTGATACCCAGAGTGCAGACTCAAAAGTAAGCCTTGAGTACCATTGGTTTTATCTCAAGAAACAACAACAACAAAATTAAAATAAAGCAACCCCCAAAACAAAAGGAAATACAAAACCAAAAAATCACTAATATTCACAAGTCTTGTGTCATAAGCCTTCAGTTTCAAGTCCTCTGTGGGCATTGAGTGAGGATTGCTTGTTTGGTCTGTGATGAACTGTGCTAACTGGGTGTCTGTCCTGTTACTTCACTGTATCACTGTATTATTGCCTTCCCGTTTATCATCGATTTGCTCGAGTGGGCACCAGTAACATCTCCATATGACCTGTCTCAGGCAAGTAGAGCCCAAGGGAACCTGCTTGCTCCAGGAACATAAAGAGCCTCAAACCATTCCATCAGGTCATGGGAATGAGGTCTATAATTGTTACTGGTATTTGGCATATCAAATACGACACAGGTAGCTTGCTAGGCTCTGCTGTGAGGGTAGCATACTCTTGTAGTCATCTCAAAATCCAGCATTTATTGATGAACCGCATGAGCCGGGCTGTGATAGGCTGGTCTACTGGGTGGAGTTCTGATGAGGGGAATCCGGATGTGGAAAAATGGAGGCCCTCATGGAGTGGGGGGGGGTCATCTGGCTTGTTGTGAGGCTCTGCTGGGGTGGCGGACCAGGGCTATAACCTGCCATCCCTCCCAGGTGCCTCATGAGCGGCTGGGCACAGGGAGAGCCAGTAGCAGCTCTGCCCCATGTCTGTGAGTCTCTTGTCCTGTTACTTATCATTTAATATTGCACCTTGCTTTAGGAGGAGCAAATGGGCCCTAAAAAACTCCCTTAGTGGTCTTCATGACTTTGTGGGGGTTTTTTTGTCAGTAAAATAGAATATCTTTTTTAAACTTTAGAAAATGTAGCTTTTCTTCTTATTCCCTTATCCATTTATATATTCATCTGTCTTTCTGTTATAACTTCCATACATTTAAGTCCGTTTTTAGTATATTCCAAAGACAATTTGTTGGTCATTATTGGTTACAAATGTCTTCTCCTGTCTTTTATTTCTTCTTTTTTGGGTCACCCCCGGCAATGTTCAGGGGGTTTCTCTTGGCTCTGCACTCAGGAATTACTCCTGGCAGTGCTCAAGGACCATATGGGATGCTGAGGATCGAATCCAGGCCGGCATGGGCCGGCCACGTGCAAGGCAAACACCCTACCCGCTGGACTATCACTCCGGCCCCCTCCTTGTCTTCTTGAGGTTTTGTGCTTTTGTGATATTTTATTTTTATTTTTTTTATATTTATTCATTTATTTCCCCCAATTTTATTACACCATTTTAGACATACAGTTGAAAAATGCTCATATAAAGTTTTGGTTCTACAGTGTTCCAATACCCATCCCTCCACCCAAACCCATCTCCCATCACCAATGTCCCCACCTACCCCCTCCCACATGTCAACTACTTGGCAGGTTCTGTATGTCATTTCTCTCCTCTCTATTTCTCCCTCCTCTAAACTTTCCTGCACATCATGGAATGCAGTGCATTAAAGGACATTACTGTTTCCACTATTTTAATGGACCACGCGGCCGCAAGTGGCGGCGCAACCTGGGCTTAAACTGGTTTTGCTCTGTTAATCTGGTCGTGAGGTAGTGTCCCAGCATCTGGACAGTGAAGGTGGTGGCTAGTGTGGTGGGTGAGTCTCATCCGGCTGCTTTGGGACCCCCAGAGGTGATGGGCCCACCCAAAACCCATCTGTCCTCCCCGGGGCCCCATGGTCAGCTGGGCCCGGGCGAAGCCGAGTTCCAGCCTCCCCAGCTGCTTGTGAGGCTCTTCATGCTATGGCTGGTGGCCCCAGGGCAGCTCCTGGGCAGGGCCACCAGGCTCCACAAAATGGAGGGGGAAGGGCCGGCCCCTGACTCCATCTGACGAATTCCCAGTGATTCCCGCTTCTGGGAGCCGCCTACCTGGGCTCGAACTGGTTTTGCTCTGTTAATCTGGTCGTGAGGTAGTATCCCAGCGTCTGGACAGCGAAGGTCGTGGCTAGTGTGATGGGCGGAGTCTCATCCGGCTGCTTCCAGGACCCCCCCAGAGGTACTAGGGCCCACTTTGTGATATTTTAATCCAAATATTTTTTATTCTAAAATAGTGATATTTATCAAATTTTTCTCATGGAATGAATTTTTATAGCTATTAAAGAGATCCTTTATTCCTTTAATTGTAAATTTATTCTACTTGTTTAAATAAGATTTATTTCAAATGTATATTCTCTGAAGTTTATCTTTATGATGGCAAACGGTAGGAAATAGAAGAATCTCTTTTGACATATATAAATAATTATTTCAGGATCATTTATTTTATGTGTTCTTTTGACTTTCCATTGTTTGTTTTTCTATTCCTGGTCTGGCAGAACATTGCAATAATTATTAAAGCTTGAGGTCCGGAGTGATAGTCCAGCAGGTAGGGCATTTGCCTTGCATGTAGCTCGATCCCTGACAGCCCATAAGGTCCTCCAAGCACCGCCAGTAGTAATTTTTGAGTACTGAGCCAGGAGTAACCACTGAGAATTGCTGGGTGTGACCAAAAAAGCAAAGTAAAACACTATCACTGTATCACTGTCTTCACGTTCATCATTGATTTGTCTCGAGCGGGCACCAGTAACATCTCCATATATCCTGTCTCATGCAAGTAGAGTCCAATGGCACCTGCTTGCTCCAGGAACATAAAGAGCCTCAAACCATTCCATCAGGTCATGGGAATGAGGTCTATAATTGTTACTGGTATCTGGCATATCAAATACCACACGGGTAGCTTGCCAGGGCTCTGCCGTCGCGGGTAGCATACTCTTGTAGTCATCTCAAAATCCAGCATTTATTGATGAACCATGCGACCGCAAGCGGCCACACAAGCCAGGCTGTGATAGGCTGGTCTACGGGTGGAGTTCTGACGAGGGGAAATCCGGATGTGGAAAATGGAGGTCCTCATGGAGTGGGGGATTGTCTGGCTTGTTGTGAGGCTCTGCTGGGGTGGTGGGCCAGGGCTAGAACTTGCCTTCTCTCCCGGGCACCTCATGAGCTGCTGGTCACAGTGAGAGCCAGTAGCAGCTCTGCCCCATGTCTGTGAGTCAAAGCAAAAGTTAATAAAGCTTGATAAAAACTTGACAGCTGAGAAGGCAAACTACCCACATTGGTGTCTTTTTAAGCAGTACATTCACATTGATATTCTCTAGGAATACCCCTCCTTTTTTAAAAAATCGTATATATATTTTTCATGGAACGACAGTAGGATACACAGTTTTAAAGTTGTTAATGATTGGCTTTCAGTTGTACAATGTTCAAAATCCATCCCTTTACCAGTGCACTATTCCTACAGGTTATGGGAATGAGGTCTATAATTGTTACTGGCTTTTGACATATCAAATACAACATGGTAGCTTGCCAGACACGGGGCAGAGCTGCTGCTTGCTCTCCCTGTGTCCAGCCGTTCATGAGGCACGGGAGGCATGGTGGGTTCCTAGCCCTGGCCCACCACCCCAGCAGAGCCTCACAACAAGCCAAATGACCCCCTCTCCATGGGGGCCACCATTTTCCACCTTCGGACTTCCCTCTTGTCAGAACTCCACCCAGCAGACCAGTCCATCATAGCCCGGTTCATCGACACCCACCCTACAGCAGTTTTTTTTTTTTTCTCAATTCGACCCAGTATGCTGATCCAGAGACTCTCAGACATGGGGCAGAGCTGCTCCTTTTCTCTCCCTGTGCCCAGCCGTTCTTGAGGCACCGGGAGGCATGGTGGGTTCTAGCCCTGACCTGCCACCCCAGCAAAGCCCTCATAACAAGCCAGACGCCCCCTCCCCACTCCATGGGGGCTGCCATTTTCCACCCTTCGGACTTCCGTCTTGTCAGAACTCCACCCAGCAGACCAGCCCATCACAGCCTGGCTTGCGGCCGCGTGGTTTATCAATAAATGCATATGTGAAGATGACTACAAGATTATGTATCCCGCACAGCAAGCCTGGCAAGTTGCTTGTGTCGTATTTGATATGCCAAATACCAGTAACAATTATATTGGGTCATTCCCATGACCTAATATAATGGTTTAAGGCTCTTTATATTCCTGTAGCAAGCCGATGTCCTTGGCTCTACTAGCATGAGACAGGATATATGGAGATATTACTGGTGCCACGTCAGAACTCCACCCAGCAGACCAGCCTATCACAGTCCGGCTCGCGAGGCTGCTTGCGGCCGCGCTGTTCATCATTAAATGCTGGACTTAGAGATGACTGCAAAAGTATGCTACCTGCACGGCAGAGCCTGGCAAGCTACCCGTGTTGTATTTGATATGCCAAATACCAGTAACAATTATAGACCTCATTCCGAATGGATTGTGGCTCTTTATGTTCCTGGATCAAGCAGATGCCCTTGGGCTCTACTAGCATGAGACAGGACATATGGAGATGTTAGTGGGGCCCGCTGGAGCAAATCGATTAACAACGGGAAGACAGTGATACAGTGATACTGGTGCCTGCTCTAGAAAATAGATGATGAACAGGAAGATGGTGATAGTGATAGCTTGCCAGACTCTGCCGCTTAGGTGGTACACTCAGTAGTGGCTCTCATCTTGAGCTTTACTGATGAACCTCAACAGAGAGACATCAGCTTTTTCTCTTAGGTGGAGCTCTGAGGATCTGTGGAGTCTGGATGTTGAGAGTGACTGACCTCATGGTGTGGGGTTCCCCTGGCTTCTTGTTAGGCTCACTGGGATGATGCGCCAAGGCTAGAATCTGCCTAGAACTGTATGCAGTGTATAAATGTGAAAGATCCTGGGAAGGACCAGGGCCTAACTTCCAGTATTATCTAAGACTGTCTCTCTTCAGGTGTTGCCGGCACAGCTGTGGGTCTGGAGTGTCTCTCTTCCGCGTTGCTGGGTATGGTGGTTGGGAGCTCGCAAACCATCTGTGACTTAATTACATACAGAAATCTTGCCTCAGTACCACAGTGGCACCCTAGACTTTAACCCTTGATCCTATATTATTTCCAGCCCTCCACTTATTGCTTCACACCTATGTTTCTCTCCTTCCTGAGTATTTTTCCTGCAATTTAGAGCCAATTTTTTTTTCATCTTTGATATCTACCAAAAAATGTTATTTGATACCTAGAAAAGTTATTTTGTAAAACCACAGATTAGTGAGAACATCCAGTGTTTGTCCTTGTCCTTCAGACTTAATGTAAGATCCTCTAGGTCTATCCCTGCTTCCGGAAGTTGCATGACTTTATCTTTCTTGTGGCCATGTAATATTCCACTGTATGCATCCCCAATGATTTTTTTTTTACTTTTTTGTCGTTGGACACCTGCTAACCATAATTTTTAATTACAGAGTTCTTGGAAAACAATTGTATAAGGAACTTGGTTTTCAAAAGATATCTAAGGAATATCCTAGATAAAACAAAAACTAAATACTTTGTATATCTAACATTTTATGGCATACAAAAGTAAAGACGATATGACATGCCTTTAGCAGGTTACTGCAAAGGACAGTACACTTCAGACTCCTCAAATGCCATGGAATCCAGTTACCGAGTACCAGTGCTCTCATACATGGCAATTTATAGCAGTTTTGCTAAACACTGAAATCATATTTACAATACAATGTGTGAGAAGATTTTTATTTTGTTTTGGGGACACACCCATAGGTGCTCAAGAGTTACTTCTGATTCTCTACTCAGCCATTATTCATGGAAGCACTTTGGGGACCAAATGAGATGCCAAGGATTAAATCTGGGTCAGCTACATGCAAAGCAGTTGTCATACCCACTGTACTATCCTTTTTGCTCCAAATGTGTGAAAATAAACCAAAGGAGGTTCCTATTTTGTTTGCTCACTGAAATTTAAAATTGCGGTACAATTTTCTTAGCTGTCACTTTTTTCTCACATGTATTTTTACAGCTTTAAAATTCAGAGCCATTATTATTATGAAGGAAAGTCAAGACTTAATATTTTTAAAGTTTATTTTTCATAATGTTTCCAACTCCTTTACCACTAGAAGCGCGGTCATGATGCCTGTTTTGATTGCTCCCTCATTTAAATCTTAATCCTCGGGGAAAGATTTGTGCCTTTGAGCACAGCAAGGGTTTTTATTATATTTCATTAGCCCCCAAAATATCAGGATCAAAGTGCTGCTTTGGGTGAATCTGTACAAAAACTCCACTAATGAATTTGAATCTTTGAAGGTCTTTTGTTCATCTGATGGGGCATTGCTCAGAGGTAGGACAGTTTGAGATTGCCTTTAAGTAGTATTTTTAATCAAAAATCAATCAAATAAAATATTATGGTCCCAGAGCCATAACTTTATGTTCTTTAGGAAAATCTGTGCTTTGGATTTTAACTAAAAGGAATATCTAATAATCAGCTTTCATTTTTAAAAGCTTTCTTCCTTCTAAAGCATAATAGACTCTTTTACTTTGGATACTTCTAATTATCTCATTAAATTTAATTATGCCATAGCTTCCAAAGTCTTTAGTACCATAATTTTTAATTTTCCATGAGTCTTAATTTTTTTTTCCTATTACCAGACCGAAATTTTATGAAAGCAACTTGTTTTCTCTTTTCTGATTACTTTTCAAAGTCTGCATTTTCAACCACCCAAAGAAATTCCAATAGCAGAATTATTTCCAGAAATGAATAGTAAAGGAAATATTTATAAAATACCACATATAAAGTGGTATTTTATATATACTAATACTTTGGTTAGCTTGATCTGAACAATAGAAATAGATAAAATGCAAACTTGCAGTGTTTATCTTACCAAAAACTATATTCATCCTGGCATGGGATGACCAAGTACATTTGGGATGAAAGATTTCTTCATATAAATTTCCATCAGTCATATTTTTGGATCACAAAGACCTCTTCCTTAAGAGTTATTGTTTTTAGGGGCTGGAGCAATAGCACAGTTGGCTGGGTGTTTGCCTTGCATGTGGCCAACCCAAGTTTGATCCCCGGCATCCCATATGTTCCTCTGAGTTCCAACAGGAGTAAATCCTGAGGGCAGAGCCAGGAGTAACCCCTGAGCATTGACGGGTGTGCCCCCACCCCAAAACAAAAGGAGTTATTGTTTTTTATCATGACTCCTCAAAGAGACTTCAAAGGCCATAGCAGATAGATTCTTGTGCAAGGAATAGGTAGGAAGAGAGGTGATCATTTTCTATGACTGGTCCCTTTGGAAGTAACTAAGAGCCTGAGCACTCTTACTCTCTCACTTCTTTACATATCAGCACAGTGAGAAAGTGCACAGACTGTTTTAGGGTTTTTTAAGCCTCCCTCTTTCTTATTCTTCCTCTAGGTATTTGAATTTATGAATATCACTTATTTGATATAGACACATACAGAAAGACATACACTACCTTCTCTGTCACTGAAATAAAGATATATCAATCTAGATACTTCAAATGTTAAAAAAGAATGAATAACTTCTTCCTGTTGGAACTTCCTATAACAGTTACAATACATTGCAAAGATTATGCACATAATAGTTCATGGATTTATCTAGTGACTTCTCCTCTATTCCTGTTATAGGAATGGCTCAATGTAGAGTTTGATAAAGATAACATGGGATAGCTTCCCTGCATGCTATGACAATTATCTTTGTGTATGTTGTTAGAAATAAAAGGTATACTTATATTTCCCAAGTTTTGAGGAACCTCCTTACTATTTTTATAATCACTTATATACCATCAATAGTGGGTGAAGGTCATTTCTCTACATCATTGCAAACTTTTGGTTTTCCTTCTTTATTTGATTAAAGCCATTTTATGAAATAAGGGAAAATATGTCCGCGATTTTGATGTGAATTTCCTTGATCTTTGGTGTTTGCCATCTTTAAATTTATCTGTAAAATAGACCCAAGACATATGACTCATTTTGTATTAGATTTTTTGTTGTTATTGGGTCATATCATTTTTAATGATTTCATAGTTTTTACCATGGTTCTTATCAAGATACATTATGTTTAAATAAGAGACAGGCATAACTATTATAGAGTCATAGAAAAAGGAAAATAAAAGTAGATCACTTGGAAGTAAAGCATAATCTGAATTGCTTAACATCTTTAATTTTATTACTTTAAAATATTTTTAAAGAGTTGTGATTTACAAAGTTGTTGAGTTCAAGGCATATGAATTTCAGCACCAATACCATCACAATTTTCAACTTCCCTCCACCAGTGTCCCCATACTCCATCTACCCTGCCACTCCCCTGCCTGACACCATGTCAGGCACATTGCAAAAGTTCAGTGGGCAAAACTTGCTTTGGATATATGGCTATATCACTCACCAAATAACAAATATAACTGAAACTCTAAAATCTATTTCTCAATTCAATATTATGTCAAACTTGTGTTATCAATTTTACAGTTCCAGGCACAAATTAGATTTTTTCATTCTTAATAAATTGGTCTCAAGTAATGAAAGTAAAAGCTTGTTTATGTTTCCTTCCCAAGAAAAGGAACACATTTTATCCATCTTAAATTCATAGATATAATCCAGTAGTGTGATAAGAAACAACGAGCATTTATATTTTCAACCCAAATGATTCACAATTTTTTTTGTATTAGCTAACTCCAGCAGTTGTTTTGGATGGTATTAAGAGAAATTGTATTTTTTGATTTTTAAAGTATATTTCTTAGAAAGCCTAAATTAAGGAAAATCACCACAATACTGAATTTGCACTTCAAATTGAACTCCTTGATACAGAATTAATAGGCTAGAGCCCAAGGGTAACAAGAACAGAAAAGAAATGCTTGCTGCTCAGCTCCCTCTTCCTTGCCTAGGTCTGTAGATGCATCAGCCTCAGGCACTGAGGTATGTCAGCAATATTTCTGCAGGAACTTCACTTACTAGCTACCCCAAGAGCCCAAATCTATTATGAATATGACCCTTGTGTCATAAAGTAAAGGTCACAAGTCACTTACTCCTCCTGGCATGAAAAGAGCTGTTTGAGGGAGGAAAGGCCTTTTGGGAGTATATTTTCTTAACATGTTAAACAACCTATGCCTTTGCAAATATCTTATGTATTTTTTGGATGCAGATGGAAATTTGCAAAATGGAATGTGAAAATGTTACTGAAATATGCCTCTATAGTCTTAAACCTTAGTTTGTTTACGTGAAGGGTGCACTTCTCCTTCAGTTCATTTGGCAACAAACTAAATTCATATTTTCATGCTATGAGCTTTGGGAAAGTGCCATTTATTAAATTAGCTGGAAAATGTATTTGGCAACTACCTAGTTTAGTTGTAATAGTCAAGAAGTTTGCTAATCTCTATTGGATATCTTTAGCATTAATCTTTAAAAAATTCTGCTTTTAAAAAGCTAGAAATAACGTAAATTTTCAACCATGGTCAAGTGGACAAGAATTCTGTTTCACTCATCAATGAACTGCAGCATATTGACTTAAAGTATTATAAATTTCCATACTAGTACTGATGCTAATGTGTACTAATGCTAATGTGTAAGGGCTGATGCTCAAGTCCATGCAGGTATGTATAGTCATATATTTATTTTATTTTACATTTTACTGGGTATAAATTTAACCAAGGAAAATGTCAAGCAAATGTACAAAAATTTGCCTATAATTTTAATTGAAAGAACACCAAAATGCTAACCTTTGACATGATAAGGGTTTATATTATTGTAGCTCTTTCTCTATTCTTAATTTTTCCAGCTTTCTATTTTGCCACCTCTCTAAGTTTATAAAAAGAAGCACACTTCTTTCTTTATAAACATTGGTTTTCCAAGTGTTAGCTGAATATGCATGGCTTTTACCTAGACCTTTCCTAAGGTCCAGAGAGGAGTAAGGCACAGATTCTGCCTTACAGTGACAAGCAGTCTGGAAAGAAAGCAGTGAAAGGTAATGGCACAAAGCTACCCCAGGAAGGGTGTCACAGAACAAAGCGGGAGATGATAATCAGGAGAGTTACTGTCTTATTGCTTTATTCAGCTAATAATTGAACAGTATATATTGAACACTTAAGCATATGCTAGATCTTGCTTTATGCTGAGTCTGCAATAGTCTATAGAAAGACAAAAATGCCTCTTCCCAAAGACTGAAACTATAATAGGAAAGACAGACGATTGATAGTGACAGAAAGTGGCAAATTTAAAAGGGCATGATTAGTTCTGCAGAAACAGAAATAGCAAAACTAGCTAAAGGAGATTATATATATTGACAATACATCGGAAATGTGAGAATGTAATTGCGATCTAAGTAATCAGGGAATGCACCACTGGGAAAGTTCAAGTTGAATAGATATTTGAAGGAAATAAGAAACATAATGAACATAGAACAGGAGTAATGCGCTTCATGTATTGGGCCTAGAAAATGCAAATGTTCACAGGGTAAGACGATTCTCTGTACAGTTGAATAAGAGTAGGCTGAAGTAGAATGAAGAGAGGGAAGAGAAAGGAGGTCTGTGCAGAGCTAAAGTTATAGAGTTTAGGCTAATTTTCAAACTTTGTTGTACTTTAAGTGAAATCATCTGTCTTCTTAGGGTATGCTCCCTAAATGACTCTATAGAGAATAGAATTTGGTGTCTCAAATAGAGTAGAGTGTCATATTAGGAATTTGTTATACAAGGTATAAAACAATGATAGTTGCAAGTAGAAGAGTAAAAGGAGGTCATACCCTCTTGTAATTTAAAAGTAGAGTCAAGAGATTTCTCAATAGTCCCACCAATATAAAACTGAGGCATCAAGAACGACCCCAAGAATTTTATACCAATGTTACATGAAAAAGAAATGTCAAGAAGATATGCTAAAATCTAACCCACCTTAATCCCTTCACCAATCTCTAAAATCAAGAGTATGAGGACTTGTCAGAAAGCTAGTAACGGGTGAATGTGTTTTCTTTTTACATGCTGGACCTGGGTTTGAACCCCAGTACCTCATATTGTCCTTGAGCCCCAGCCTGGAGTAATCCTGAACCTGTGGAGAGCCAAGAATAAGCCATCAGCACAGCTGGATATGGTTTCAAAAAAAAACAAACAAAAAGAAACAAGGAAAACAAATGAGACAAGAGAAAGATAGGAGACGAGAATGCCACCACAAAGAAAGAGGAAAATTCCAGCAGTGTTGTAGAAGTTGTGAAGATGTTTATCAAGCAATAGAGAGAGACTATGTCACATGCTGCGGATCAATGGAGAGGCCACTGGGGACCTTAATGTAGCAGTTTTGGTGGGTGAAATTGGGTGAAAGCTGCAGTAAAATGGATTTAAGTGGAGATGAGAAAATAGTGATTAGAAAAGTCAGTATTGACATTTACTTTCAAATGGGAAAGCAAAATTTCTTTCAGTTCTTCCTGAGGAGTTGCTAAGAAATTTTGCAGTAGCTATGAAGTACAAATTTGAGACAGAAAACAGTTTGTATGTGGAAACAGTACAGACGACGATGAAAAACTGACAAGTAGGGACATTGCCAGAGAGATATGTTTGAGTTAGAGAGAGGGAGCACAATCATAAGGGGAAATAAACCAGTTTTAGATAAGAGCACGGGAATGGGTAGGCAGGAGAAATTTGGGGGTGGGTAGATGAGCTGGCGGAAATAGGTAATGTTCTGGTTGCTTGGCTGTTTTCCACTCAAGTGGGAAGTGAGACCCTAAGTTGACAGTGAGATTGGAAGAGATGTTGAAGATTTAAGGAAAAAGATGAATGTTTTAAGTAGGAGAGTGAAGGTGTGATGGATTAGGGCAAATAGTGTAATTACGTGGCAACATCACGTATCCTGCTGAGATTCATTGTAATTGAGTTCAAGTGAATCCAGACTGGGTGGTACAGTGCTTCACCTGCTTCATTAGCTGCAGGGGTACGGTTGGAGAGCAGGCAGAGGTTAACATAAATTGTCACTTTGCCAAGATTTTATGTTGAAATGAGGTCCAAGAAGGTGGAAGTTGCATGCAAGGGGATGAAGATAATGATTAATCATGCAATTTAAACTGAGCAAAAGAGAGGAAGAAGATATTAACTCTAGAGCTCATGTTATATCACCAACTAATGTTAAAGACCAAGGGGGGCTAGATTATCAGATCATTGCATATATGTATATGCAGGGTTGAAAATTTCTCATGCATAAGTGATCAAGAGAGAAATAAAATGAGATTTTCTATCCTATGGCCAAATACCTTATTAATCTTTACACCAGTTCTCATCTGAGAATTAGTCTTTGCAGGTTGTAAAGACATTGATGGTGCTTCATATATGTCCCTCTGTATCACTTCAGGCAACAAGAAGCCATCTGGGTCTCTTTTAGGACAGAAAGAGAGTTAAAACTGTGCTGGTTCAGCTGATAAGCACATACAGGTCAAAGTAGAATATAAATCACCCTTCCGCTCAGTCAAGTTTTCAGGGACCTTTGAGGGCCTTTTACTTTTCTTAATTGCATTCAATAAGCAGGTATATTTTTTAAGAAGTTTGCTTTAAAATCTAATGCAAATGTTTTGAGGACAACAAGGTTTAAAAGCCTTAGATAAAATTCAGGACATTTTCTTTTCTCCAAAGTATTTTAATATATTTAATAGTTTAATTCACCTGTATATAAGGTAACTATTCAGGTACCCACCAGAGTTGGGGGGTGGAAGGGGAGTTGTAGGGTAGCTGCATTCATTTGTGGGATATAAATATATACCAGTTTTCTACTAATTGTTGGAAACAGTAATGCCAGACTAGAACTGAACATTGAATGTAGACAAAGGCAAAGGATTAATATAATAACCCTAAATGTTCATAGGGAAAGGCAAAATGTGTAAGAGAAGGGAGAGAGAGAAAAAAAAGAGAGAATAAGAGAGAGAGAGGAGGAAAAGTGCCTGCTATAGAGGCAGGCGAGGGGTGGGGGAGGGAATCTGAGAACATTAGTGATGGGAAATGTGCACTGGTGGAGGGATGGGTGCTGAACCACTGTATGACTGAAACCCAATCATGAATATCTTTGTAATTGTATAATTCTCAGTGGTATATTAAAATGTAATATAAAAATAAGTTAACACCTGATTCTAAAGAAGAATAAAAATCATATGTGTTCACAGATAAACACACACACAACACACATACATGCATATGCACACATATCTAATGTTCAATTTGGTGTTCGTGGTTCCAGATAGGTCTGCTATTGGGAAATATTGCATTAACCTAGTTAATAATAGAGTTCAAAGTGCATATAGCTACTTTTATTTGTACCTGCAATCTCCAAAAAAAACACTGATTAGTGGAAGACTACCTATATTGCATTCCTTCCATCATGGAAGGGATATGGTTTATTCTATTAAAATTATGGGGACTTAGTTTTATTTCTTATTTCCCATGACTACATGCTTCAAGTGTTCAATATTATCCAAATTACCAATATCCCTCTGACCACACCACTGAATTCCATTACTCCTCTTTGGTAACTTCAGTTCTGTGGTCACTCTAAGGGTTTCTTGCTACTTCAACTTGGTTCTCTTGCTTTGTATCTTTGTAAACAACTTAAAATTAAGATATGTCAGTTGCCTTTCTAGCATTCCCTTTAACATGACTCCTTTATGTTCCAAATTTGTTGCAAAAGGTCATACTATGTTCTTATTCAATTCTTACTACGGATATGCCTTTGTTTTCTTTTCACACTTTAGCCAAAACATACAGAGATTTATCAGCTATATTAAAACATCTTCTCCAAGATATAATAGACCTTTTTCCAAGCATATGTTAAATAACTTACTTTTAAATGATATTTGTAGGTATAAAATTTATGAAAATAATATCATCAAACTATTTTAAGCACTAGACTCAGGCCAAGCAAAGAAAATGACACAATTCTAGCCTTTAGTTGATATTCTTAATTATATTATTGATATTCTATATAAAAGCCTTGGGGTAGAAGTTAAATTTAAATTAGTCATCTTGAACATTGAAATCAATGAGCAAAAAAACAAGCAAAAACTTGCAGTAATAGCTCATGATAATAACCATCTCATTGCCTATTTCACTACGTGTTCACAGGTTAAGAAAAGATCCTTCATATAGAGTTCTATTATTTTTATTTTTTTTATTCCTAGGTTTGTTTTATTTATTTTTTTTAAGTATTTTATTATACCACCGTGAGATATACAAATAAAAAGATATACAATTACAAAGTTCATGTTTGGGTTTTGGTCATACACTGTTTCAGCACCCCCCCCTCCACCAGTGCCCATCTCCATACAAATAAAAAAGATATACAATTAAAAAAGTTCATGTTTGGGTTTTGGTCATACAGTGTTTCAGCACCTGTCCCTCCACCAGTGCCCATCTCCCACCAACAACATCCCCAGTTCCCTCCCCCTTCCCCAGCCTGCTCCATGGCAGGTTCTTTATTTCTTTCCCTTTCTCTCTCTCTTTTCCTTCCCCTCCAGACTATGGATTACAGAACATACATTAAAAGGTTGTCATGTGAATCCTTTTGCCTCTATTTAATGCTCAGTTCTAGGTTGGCATTAGTACCCTCGACTATTATTAGCACCCTGTTCCATTTTCTGTCTTACCTAAACTCTGACTCCCACACGTTTGTGATAATTTCCACCTTTGACAAGACCTCCCGATATATGCTTCACTTGACCTTGGATATTGGTATCATAATATGTACATATATATTTATGCCATGCAAATAAATGCAGTCATTCTGTATCTGTCTCTCTCCTTCTGGCTAATTTCGCTCAACATAATCTTCTCCATGTCCATCCATTTATAGGCAAATTTTATAACTTCATTTTTCCTAACAGCTGCATAGTATTCCATTGTGTAGGTATACCAAAGCTTCTTTATCCAGTCATCGATTTTCGGGCACTCTGGTTGCTTCCAGATTCTGGCTATTGTGAATAATGCTGCTATGAACATAAAAGTAGGGATGGTGTTTCCGCTCGCGTATTTTTGGTTTCCCAGAGTAGATTCCCAGGAGTGGTATGGCTGGGTCAAACGCTCCTGAAATTTGTATGGAAAAATAAACCCCCAAGGATAGCTAAAGCAATCCTCGGGAAAAAAGAAGATGGGGAGGCATCACTTTCCCAACTTCAAACTGTACTACAAGGCAGTAGTAATTAAAACAGCATGGTATTGGAATAAAAACAGACCCGTGGACCTCTGGAATAGAATTGAGTATCCTGACACCCAACCTCAAACACATGATCATTTAATCTTTGATAAAGGTGCAATGAGTCTAAAATGGAGTAAGGAAAGCCTCTTCAACAAGTGGTGTTGGGAAAATTGGGCAGCGACATGTAAAGAAATGAATTTGGACCTGTGTCTAACACCATGCACAAAAAATCAGATCAAAATGGATTAAAGATCTCAATATCAGACTTGAATCCATAAAGTACATTAAAGAAAATATAGGAAAAACCCTCCACGACATTGAAGCTAAAGGCATCTTCAAAGGTGAAACATCACTAACAAAGCAACTAGAAGAAAAGATAAACATATGGGACTACATGAAACTAAATAGCTTCTGCACCTCAAAAGAAACAGTGACTAAGATACAAAAGCAGTCCACAGAATGAGAAAGAATATTCACCCAATACCCATCTGATAAGGGGTTAATATCCAGGATCTATCAGGCACTGGTAGAACTTTACAAGAAGAAAACAAACAACCCCATCAAAAAATGGGGAGAAGAAATGAACAGAAACTTCAGCAAGGAAGAAATTCGAATGGCCAAAAAACATATGAAAAAATGCTCATCATCACTAATCATCAGAGTGATGCAAATCAAAATAACAATGAGATACCACTTTACACCACAGAGACTGGCACATATTCAAAAGAGCAAGAACAACAAGTGCTGGCGTGGATGTGGGGGAAAAGGGGACACTCACCCATTGTTGGTGGGAATGCCGGCTGGTACAGCCTTTCTGGAAAACAATATGGACTTTCCTCCAAAGATATAATTTTTATTTTTATTATTTTTTGTTTTTGCTTTTTGGGTCATACCGGCGATGCTCAGGGGATACTCCTGGCTCTGCACTCAGGAATAACTAGTGGCGGTGCTCGGGGGACCACATTTGATGTCAGGGACCGAACCTGGGTCGGCAGTGTGTAAGGCAAATGCCCTACCCGCTGGACTATCGCTCTGGCCCCTTCTATTATTTTTATACCTCAACTCTACAATACATTTTATAATTGTGCTATAAAAGTATTTGTAACAATAGCTAGGAGTCTAAAATTTATGACTTCCATATGAGGAGATGATTTGGAATTTTAAAGATATTTGAAGTTTTCCAAATGTGTTCAGTGAAACCGTATTCAGTATATGTATCATATATCTCATAACTGTGTTGTGATTTTGTAAATTAGGAAATTTTGGGCTTAAATAATACACATTGTTTATTTAAGCGTGTGTTAGCATTATTTGCTATGCATTTGTTATTTTTTAATTGTAAATAAAAACTACATGTTCTCCATGGAACTGGAGGAGTTCTATAAAAAAGATCACACCTTCTACAAGATCATAGTTGGTGATTTTAATGCCAAAAATAGGACCGAGAAGATCGGCTGAAGAACTCCACTTCGGGACCCTTGGCCTAGAATGGAAAAAACAGGGTGAGAGACTATCTGAGTTCATCATGTCCACCAAGAGCATTCATTGGAACTCACAGTTCCAGAAGGCTGAAGCGAAACGTTGGACATGGGAATCTCCTGGTGGACAGTTCCACAATGAAATTGACCACATCTTCTTACTGCAGAAGAGCAGAAATACTGGAAGATGCAGCAGAAGCCGGGATAAGCTTTCGGGACGCCCGCCTGTCCTTCACCAATTATAAGACCAAGATGACTGCCCTCCGAGACCCTGATGGATATATCACATCTTCCAGAAAGGCAATGGAGAAGATTATCCATGACTTCTACTCAGATCTCTTTGATAGCCACATCCACCAGCCCACATAACAAATTCCACAGGATGGATATGTCATTCCCAACGTTCTCCCTTCTGAAATCCGACATGCCATCTCATCGGTAAAGAAGGGAACAGCACCAGGCCCAGACAAAGTCAGACCCGAACACCTGACGAATCTGCTGTTGGTACTCATCAATACACTAGCTCTGCTCTTCACATGCTACCTGTCCAAATGCAAGGTGCCCTCCAAATGGAAAACCAGCAGGACAGTTCTTCTATTCAAGAAGGGAGACATTCATGACATCGGCAACTATCGCCCCATCTGCCTGTTGTCCATCATCTACAAGCTGTTCACTTGAGTCATCCTGAACAGGATTAGCAGAACACTAGATAAAGGACAACCATGAGAGCAAGTTGGCTTCCAGAAAGTATTCAGCACAATTGCCCATATCCACATGGTAATCAAGCTCATTGAGGTTTGTAGGGAGTACAAGATGCCACTGTCTCACGTTCATTGATTTAAAGAAAGCCTTTGATTCGTGGAGACTGCAGCAGTCATCGAAGCCCTAGCCAAACAGGGTGTTCAAACCCAATACATGAAGATCCTTCGTGAGCTCTATTATAGATTCACCACCAGGATGATCATTGATGTCAAAGGAGGGGTTCGACAGGGTGATACCATTTCACCAAAACTCTTCAGCGCCACCCTCGAGAACATCATGTGACAATTAGAATGGGAAGGAATGGGAGTTAAGATAGATGGTCAGCAACTACACCACCACTTCGCTGATGACATCGTTCTAATAACACCAAACATTAGCCAAGTGGCACAAATGCTGGCCACTTTGACCGAGAATGTGGAAAGACCGGTCTACAGCTGAATCTAAAGAAAACTATGTTTATGAAAAATGAACTAGTTCCAGAGGCTCCATTCACTCTCAATGGTACAGACATCTCTGAATGCAGCAGTTATGTGTACCTAGGTCGAGAAGTCAACATGATGAGTGAACTAAAACCTGAGTTGTGCAGGAGTAAGAGAGTGGCATGGAATGCCTTCAAAGGCATCGAAGAAATAACTAAAAAGGACAAAAGAATCCCGGCTCTGGGCACATCTCTTCGACTCCACCATTCTCCATGCATCAACATAAGCCTCAGAGACCTGTATGAAAGCAGGATGAGAATGCTATTTGGGTTTCGCAGAGAGGAATCGAAAGAGCTATGCTTGGAATATCACGCCTCACTCATGTGAGAGAAGGAATCTGGAGTTCCGACCTCCATTGCTATTCCAGAATCAGGAATGCTGTCTCGTTTGCCAAAGTATTGAATATCAGACGGGCTAGACATGTAATGCGATTTGGAGACAACCGCTGAACTAGAGCCATTACTGACTGGATCCCATGGGATGTCAAAAGACCATGTGACTGCCCACCTACAAGATGGTCAGACTTCCTTGTCAAGACCCTGAAGAACGGTTTGAGGTTCTTCATATTCCTGAATCAACCAGATGCCATTGGGCTACATTGGCATGTGATAGCGCCCAATGGAAATGTTACTGCCGCCCGCTTGAGCAAATCGATGAATAATGGGATTCAAGTGATCAAAGAGTTTTTATGCTCTTTATTTAGATTTTTTATTTGTAAATAATTTCATTCGAGTGTAATAATACAGTATGTAATGTTTCCAACAGTATTTTGTCATCAGGCTCTTCTCATGATGGTCTTTGTGATAGTGTGATTCAGAGAATTTGTATTTGGTCACTTAAATGACCAAAATTTATTTTTCATATGTATGTGGTCTTCATCCATTGTTCCTGTCACAACTCTCCAACCCTTTGGAATTCCCAGTGGCAAGAATAATGAATTATACTTTGTATTAAAAAGAAGTACCTAAGGGGCCTGGTTGCCAGTAAAACACATCGTGTGAACAGAGCTGGGATTTCTATTTCTACCCAATGATTTCTGGGATTAAGGAAGACAGCTGGGGATAGAATCCATAGCCAGTGGCCAGTGATTTAATCAGGCATGCCTATGTGATGAGGCCTTTATAGACAACCAAAGAGGGGTAGAGTGTATCTAGAAGAATGGGCTTGTGTAGATTTCTGAGAATGGCACCACTGAGAGGCAGAATGCCTCTGAATCCTTTCCCTATACCTTTCCCTATGTATCTCTTCCGGATGGCTGTTTCAAAATAATATTCTTTGAAATAAATTTTTGATCTAATGAGAAAACAGATAACCCAAGTTCCGAGGCCACTTTAGCAGATCAGTGGGGTCTGTGGCGGTGGGTGGTGGGTGGGTATCTGTGGGAACCTCTTAGCGAAACCAGAAGGAAATACTGGGTTTGTGATTGGTGTCTGGAGCAGAGAGTAATTTTGGCAATTTTGGGAAACTGAGTGCTGATCATTTAGAATCTCATACTATCTCTGGCTAGAAATGATTATAACTGAGCTGAATTCTCAGATGCCAATGGCTGGCTGGGAAACATACAAACAAGTTCAGCCCAGAACTCCTTCAGGTCTCCTAACAGAACTATTAAATAGAATTTTATTGGAATTACTGATGCAGTTTTCTGCAAAACAATTATATGCATTATATATTTGTAAATATCCTATAGTATATATTATAGTATCTTTATAGTAGATTCATTTTAGGAATATATATTAATTGATATTATTTTATGATCATAACCATAGAAAATAAATAACTATAAAATAAAATGCTAAATTTTCACATCTAGAGATAATTGCAATTGTGTATTTTCTCTTGTGATTTTACCATATGAACATATTCACTGTCACTGTATCACTGTCTTCCCGTTCATCATCGATTTGCTCGAGTGGGCCCCAGTAACATCTCCATATGTCCTGTGTCATGCTAGTAGAGCCCAAGAGTATCTGCTTGCTCCAGGAACATAAAGAGCCTCAATCCATTCCGGAATGAGGTCTATAATTGTTACTGGTATTTGGCATATCATATACAACACTGGTAGCTTGCCAGGCTCTGCCGTTCAGGTAGCTTACTCTTGTAGTCATCTCTAAGTCCATCATTTATTGATGAACTGCAAGGCCATAAGCGGCCTGCGAGCCGGGCTGTGATAGTCTGGTTTGCTGGGTGGAGTTCTCATGAGAGAGAATTCCGGATGTCGAAAATGGAGGCCCTCATGGAGTGGGGGGTCGTCTGGCTTGTTGCAAGGCTCTGCTGGGGTGGCGGGCCAGGGCTAGAACCCATCATCCCTCCTGGGCGCCTCGTGAGCAGCTGGGCACAGGGAGAGCAAGTAGCAGCTCTGCCCCATGTCTGTGAGTCCTCCCCGAGCACTGCCAGGAGTAATTCCTGAGTGCAAAGCCAAGAGTAACCCCTGAGCATCGCCGGGTGTGACTCAAAAAAATGAAAAAAAGAAACATGTAGTCTGGCCACAGTACATGACAGGACATAAGCTTCTCATAATCTGGCCCCTGCCTATATCTGCCCACCAGCTTATACCATATGTCAGAGAATGTTTTGAATGTCCAGGTTTATATATAATGCTACAAACAGCCAAATCTTAGCAGATCAACGATTTCCCCACAGTGCCTTAGAGAAGACATCTGCATGTTTGTAAAGCGGAGAGATCTCTCCAAAGTAACTCTCCCACCGACCAGGAGGGACGTTCCCTTTCCCCCTCCCCAAGTGCAGCCTTGGCTGGGCTATTTCAACAGGATATCTAAGGCTGCTGCAAGCTGACTCGGCGTCCCTCCCATGGACACATGCTATGAACGTACCCGTCTATCTGATGCTTGCTTGCTCATTAGTCTGGGCTGTAAGAGCCCAGAGCGGGATGATCTTGCACCTGCGACCACCACCCCTGCCCTTCAGGGAATAAAGCTGTTCAAAAGCTTCCAAAGAGGCTGCGAGACAGAGCAAAGAGCTGAGCGCAGCATACCTTGTAATATGAACATATTATTGTTTCATTTGTTTTTTTAATTCAGGTTCAAATAAATTTATATATTATTAATATAAATCTTAAACAAAGATAAATTGTAACTTATTTTATCTGGAGGGAATTGATAGTAGAAGATACCATGTAGAGGAGACAAATGCATTATCAGGATACCCCAAGTTCAATTTCAATCTTTGTTGTTAATTAGCTACATGACCTAGTTACTTAAAATATTTGGGTCATAGTGTTTCTTCATTTGTCCCTGTAGTTAATTGAACAACATTATTACTAAGGTCATAAGTAGCTGCTAAATACTCTTACCTTACAATTTTACCATCATGTATCAGACTAGAAGTCTCGCTGTGTTATCTGATGTTAGAAAGCTGTTAACTTTCTGTGAACTCTTTGTAGATATTTGTGGCTCATTACGTATAGGTCACAATCAAGTATCCAGTAATATTCATTATTTGAAAGGTACAATTGCCTATAAACTCATTCTTACGATCCTAATGGATCAAAATTTTTTACTAACTGCAGAAGGCCAGTTTATGAATTTTGCTTAGTTTTAATTCTCAGAATTAAAAAGCAAATAACAAATTTGCTTTTTTCTGTTAGTATAATTGGTAATTGATTACTCCTAAATTATTTTCAAAAAGATGATTGAGATATAGATATAGTTAAAGTGATTTAGATCTTGCTATTTTTTCCAAATGTTATGTAAATCGCTAAATCTATGAGTGGCCCTGCTTGGCAAATCCTAGGTCAGGGATTAGGAAAAGTAAAAGCCTGCCATTCTTGAATCTTCCCTCTTAACCTTTTTACTCAAAAAAAAAAAAAATCCTACTTCGTCTACTGAAAGAGACCATATCAACTTTTCTTTTGTGTGGGAGTAGTCAAATTGTGCTATATTAAATGATCATTTCTCATTAGAGACAGAAAAGGTTGATTTTTTTTTGGTTTGCTTTTTCATATGCTTACACCAACAGTCTCACAGTGGATTAGTAGTTGATATGAAATGAAAACCTTTTTTTCATTGACATCTTCACTCTCACTGTATCTTATGAAGTTCTCATTTTAGAGAGTGGCAGCTGGGGTAAGTCTCTAACAAGTAGAGCATTAAGAAATGAGATAGTGGGGCGGGAGCGATAGCCCAGCGGGCAGGGCATCTGCCTTGCACGCGCCGCCCATGCCGGCCGGGTTCGATCCCCGGCATCCCATATGGTCCACCGAGCACCGCCAGGAGTAATTCCTGAGTGCAGAGCCAGGAGTAACCCCTGAGCACCGCTTGGTGTTGCCCAAAAAAGCCAAAAAAAAAAAAAAAAAAGAAATGAGATAGTCTTAAATATAATTTCTCTGTTCTTGATTTTTGAGCAGAATGAAATGTTTTGAATTTTTAACAGTTCATTTTATTTTATTTTATTTTATTTTATTGAGTCTCTGTGCCATATTGTTAGAAGGTTGTTAATGATTGAATTTCACTCACATGATGTTTCAACACCCATCCCTCCACCAGTGCACCTTTCCCACCACCAAAGTGCCCTTGTACCCTCCTGAAATACACCCCCTCATGCCCCAGCCTGTCTCTATGGCAGGCACTTTACTTCTTCTTCCCTTTATCTGTCTCTCTGTCCTATAGGGAATTATGGTATACAATACAGATACTTAGAGGTGTCTGTATTTCTATCATGTTTGTTCCATTACCTATTCTTTACAAAGATTTTATAGAGTGCTCATTTATCACTAACTTTGTCATAGCGGTCCCTTCCCTATTCCACTGCCTTTTCCTCAAGGATTGAAGCAGCCTTTCAAATGTGGACCAAACCCCATGGCCTTTGTTTCTACTGTCCTAGAATATTGGCTTCAAATTATGGTTTTTATACCCCACAAAACGTGTGCAATCATTATATGTCCCTCTCCTTCTGATTCATTTCATTCAGTATGATTCTCTCCTGTTCATCCATTTATAAGCAAACTTCGTGACTTCATTGTTCCTAACACGTGCATAGTATCCCATTGTGTAGATATACCATAGTTTCTTTAATCAGAATGTTCTTGAGCTCTCAGGTTGTTTTCAGATTCTGACTAATGTGAATAGTGCTGCAATAAACATGAGCATGCAGATGGTATTTTTGCTTTATGTTTTTGAAATCCCAGGAAGTAGTCCCAGAAGTGGTATTGCTGGGTCACTTGGAAGCTCAATTTCCAGCGTTTTGAGGAATGCCCATATTGTTCTCCAAAAAGGCGGAACCAGTTAGCATTCCCACCAGCAGTGAGGAGAGTCCCTTTCTGCTTGCATCCACACCACCAATGGTTGTGCTTGTTCATTTGGATGTGTGCCAGTCTGTGTTGTGAGATGATATCTCATTGTTGTTTTGATTTGCATCTCCCTGGTGATTAGTGATGTAGAAATACAAATGGCCAAAAAGACACATGAGCTTTATTTCATAGCTTTTGAACATCACTGAATGACGAAGAATAAAAACAAAGTACTGCAGAGATTACTATGGTCTGCTCTGACCTTTGGTATGCAATAGCGAGGTGCTTTTTATGAGTAAGAGAGAATTCTATCCATAAGCTCCTAAAACAAAACTTTCTGTTTTGAAGAGTAGTTCTTTCCTGGGCCCTATTTATGATATTTAATGTTTTTCTTGTGCTGCTTATTCAGAATGTCAATAAATACCAAGCAAGAGAGGAAGTTTTAAAGAGCAGCTTAAAAAAATCTATGTTCATCCATTTAGTGAAAAATTGTATTTCCACCGTGAACCAAACACTGTCTTTTTGGATTGTATCATATCACATTATATTATAGTGATTATTTAAAACTGATAACCTGAAAGAAATAAGATGAATTTATAATTCCTGTTGAAAAATATTTAAAAATGCATTGCCTACATAGAAAAGTGAATATATTGCATGAGACAAGGTCCAAAGAGAATTAAATACTCACAATACATTTAAAATGTATATGTCAACATAATTTTCAAATATGTTTAAAATGTTTGATATATTTAAATAAATTTAGTTTGCAACAAAGACCATTTTTAACAAATAATCACTGTCTTCTGGTTCATAATCGATTTGCTCGAGCGGGCATCAGTAACATCTCAATATGAACTGTCTCATGCAAGCAGACCCCAAGGGCACCTGCTTGCTCCAGGAACATAAAGAGCCTCAAACCATTCCATCAGATCGTGGGAATGAGGTCTATAATTGTTACTGGTATTTGGCATATCAAATACGACACAGGTAGCTTGCCAGGCTCTGTCGTGCGGGTAGTATATTGTAGTATCTCAAAATCCAGCATTTATTGATGAACCATGCGGCTGCATAGGGCCACGGGAGCCGGGCTGTGATAGGCTGGTCTGTAGGGTGGAATTCTTTGCTTGGGAATGCAGCCCAAAGCGGGTGGTAAACTCCATCTAATAATATAATTTATAAATATTATTGAACTTCCCTTCTACTAAGAAGAATAAAAATGTTTTCTGGATTGTTTCTATGTTTGTATTGTACTAAACATGTTATACTGTTTTTTTAATATTACTTAAAAAGGAAAATAAATAAAAAGAATTATGAATAACTACATTCAAATTTTCAAAGGAAGCAATTGAAAATGTCTTAAATATAAAAATAAATATATTACTTCCATAATTAAAATGTATAGTTTATTAAGGAATTACGTACTCATAGAACATTTATATATGTATAGAAATGTTCATGATATAATGCCGAATAAGAACAAAAATGTACATTTAGTACTATATAACAATATACATACTTATTTTTACTATTTCCCCAGATCTGTACTTTTTTGGACCATAGAGAAGGCTGGATTAGAACAGGTTAAATTGGGAGGCAGAGCAAAGAGAAAATAATAATAGTGGACATTGATTTATGAGCTCTTGCATCGCAGATGCTAAACCCCAGTAACACATTCTTGATTCATATGTTTGAAGACGGTAGGAAGCAGGACATGACACATAAAGTAGGACCCAGTGCAAAATATAATGCAAGGTCCCTTGATAAATAATTTGAAAGCATTTCAGGGAGCAGCAGAAGGGCATTATTCCAAGAGTGGACTTTTTCTAAGCTTTCAAACATCTGCTCTGTGATTTCACTGGCAGCAATCTGTGATATGGTCACTTTTAGTATAATGCGAGGAACCTTTAAAAAATTGAAACAGACTGCCACTCTCCATGAATCCTGGCTGTGCTATTTTTTCCATTAAGGACCATTATTAATCACATGGATCATGAGTTTTTTTGCATTGTCATGCAATTTATTATTTAAGCCTATATGTGTATTTTTCACATGTATCTTTAATACATATACTTGTATATACTTGCATCCATTACTAGCATTTAATGTTCCTTTTAGCATTTAATTTTCTAATCTAGCATTTATTTTTATTATTGCTTCACTATATTATTAGTCATAATACAACTAAAAAGAAATGGTAAAATCTATCATGAACACTTGAGCTTATTAAATTTCAATTTGAGTCATTAAAACACATGCAAAAGCCTCTTCTGATGTATTAGGCAGCTGGAAGCATTAGGAATTTCCAAGACTTTTAGAAAAATGTCTGTGACTTGGGTATTTGCCTGCAAGACTATTGGCCTTGTCTCTTTTGGGGTATTTAAAGCTTAAAATGAATGTGTATGCATTCATTAAAGTAGAAAGCTGTTCTGGGTGGGTTCGTTAAGGTTTGTTGATTTTTGTTTTGGAAATTATGAATATTCCTTCAATTAATGCTCTTTATTTGATTTATTTGGTACTGTACAATAGGGACATTTGATTTGTATCATATCATTAGGTAAATTATTTTGGGGGTGGAGTTTAAAATTAATGATACAGTATCTTATTTTTCTTGAGATGGCCAGGTAGCTGACAATAATTTTTTGTCACTGTAACAAAAAAGGTAAAGCTATCTCTTCTATCTAACATGGGGGTAAGAAATTCCCACAAGTTATTTATATATATTTATATGTATCTTAATATTAAGAGAAATCCCTTAATTCCTTTAGGAGATGAAGGAACTGACCCAGAGGGTAAATATGAATTACATAAAATTGTCATGTATTAGAAAATGTTTTTATTTTGATAATTTTTCTCTGTAAAAAAATGTAAAACTCTTCTCAGCTAGCAAAACGTTCAAAGCCAGATGGTGTGCTGGGTTTGGTCCATGAGCATTCAATTGCCAGTCCCTGCCATGAAACTTTCTTTTAAAGAAATGTTGGTGAAAAGTGATGGCTAAATAATAAAGTATATAAATTAAATGCAACTAGTATTAAATAATCTGGAAGTAAAAGTATCATTATTCAAAAATTAAACTTTAATCATATCAGATCTAGTCATTTTGCTTAATTAATAGCTATTCTAAAACTATTTAAAGTACAAATAATGTTTTAAGTAAAGTACTTTTTTGTATTATAAAACGGAATTTAATCACACAATAAAATGGAGAGTCATACAAAGCACCTGAAGACTAAACAGCTCACTGCTGAACATCCAGCAAGTCATAAAGGGAATCAGAGGAAATTCAAAAATTTCTGGAAACAAATGTGACCAAACACATGGACTATCAGAACTTGTGGGATACAGTGAAGGAGTTTTAAGAAGGTTCATAGCTCTCCAAGCATGCATCAGGAAAGAAGAAAGGGTTCTGAGTTCACAGCTTAAGATCTTAGAAATGAGCAGCAAAAGCACCCCAAACCAGACAGGAAGAAAGAAATAATAAAACTTAGAGCAGAAATCAACAAGCTGGAATTCCATAAAACAATTTAAAAAGATCAACAAAACCAAGAGCTGGTTCTTTGAAAAATAAAGAAGATTGACAAACCACTTGTAAGACTCACAATGAAAGGGAAAGAGAGAACACAAATAAATAGAATCAGAAATGAAAAACGGGACACCACAATGAAAACCACAGAAATTCAAAAGATCATCAGAGATTACTTTAAGAGTCTATATGCTACGAAACAAAGGAACCTAGAAGAAATGGACAAATTCATGAATTCCTATAGCCTCAAAAGGCTGCAACAAGAAGATTTGGAATACCTGAACAAACCTATCAACATCGAGGAGATTGAATCATTAATCAAAAGTCTGCCCAACACAAAAGCCCAGGTCCAGACTGATTAACCAGTAAATTCTACCAAACATTTAAAGAGGACCTACTCCCAGTCCTTTTCAAGCTCTTCCAGGAAATTGAAGAGACAGAAACACTCCCAAATATCTTTTTCGAGGCACATATTGTCTAATAGCCAATGGCTTCTGCTAGGCACATATAACCCTGATACCCAAATCAGACAGTGTCATAAAAAAGGAAACTACAGACCAATTGCCCCAATGAACACAGATGCTAAGATCCTTGATAAAATACTAGCAAATAGAATCCAAAGAATCATCAAAAAGATAATACACCATGACCAAGTAGGATTCATCCCAGGAATGCAAGGATGGTTTAACATCCACAAGTCAATCAACATATCATATCAATAAGAGAAAAAATAAAAACCATATGATCATATCGATAGATGAAGAGAAAGCATTTGACAAGATTCAACAA
The DNA here is from genome assembly GCA_021461705.1 of Cryptotis parvus. NCBI lineage: Eukaryota > Metazoa > Chordata > Mammalia > Eulipotyphla > Soricidae > Cryptotis > Cryptotis parvus. The sequence goes on from JAJIBD010027861.1 coordinate 56,279, forward strand.
CCATTCATGATAAAAAACTCTCTATAAAGTGGGAATTTAAGGAAACTTGCTCAATATAGTCAAAGCCAGCTACTATGAGCCTACAGTGAGATTAATTCTCAGTGGGGAAAAACTGAAAGCCTTCCCCCTAAGATTGGGGACAAGACAAGGCTGCTTACTATCACCATTTCTATTCAATATAGTACTGGAAGTACTTGTCATAACAATCAGAAAGGAAAGGGCTCTAAGGACGTCCAGATAGTAAAGGAAGAAGTCAAGCTATCACTATTTGCATATGACATATTATACCTAGAGAACCCTAAATTCTCTACCATAAAACTCCGAGAAACAATACATTCCTATAGTAGAGCTGAAGGATACAAAATCAGTACCCGAAAGTCAATGGCTTCCCTATATGCAAATAATGAGAGAGAAGAAAAAGATATTAAAGAAATATCCCATTCACAATTGTGACACAGAAAATCAAATACCTAGGAATCAGTTTGACTAAGAATGTAAAGGATCTATAAAAGAAAACTGCAAAATGTTGCTTCAAGAAATAAAAGAAACCTGAGGAAATGGAGACACATTCCCTGCTCATGGATTGGGAGAATTAACATTAACAAAATATTAATATTCCCTAGAGCTTTATACAGATTCAATGTCATCCCTGTAGGATACCCATGACATTCTTCAAAGAAATTGACCAAACACTCCTGAAATTTGTATGGAATAATAAACCCCCACGAATAGCTAAAGCAATCCTTGTGGTGGGGAGGGGAAAGATGGGAGGTAACAATTTACTCAACCTCAAACTAAACTACAAAGCAGATTTGTAGGAGTTAAATTAAACGTAGTTAATATGGCATGGTATTGATATAGAGATAGACCTTTACATCTATGGAATCACTGTATCACTGTCTTCCTGTTCATCATCAATTTGATTGAGTGGGCACCAGTAACATCTCCATATGACCTGTCTCATGCAAGTAGAGCCCAAGGGCACCTGCTTGCTCCAGGAACATAAAGAGCCTCAAACCATTCCATCAGGTCATGGGAATGAGGTCTATAACTGTTACTGGTATTTGGCATATCAAATACGACACGGGTAGCTCGCCAGGCTCTGCCGTGTGGGTAGCATACTCTTGTAGTCATTTAAAAATCCAGCATTTATTGATGAACTGCACGGCCGCTTGAGGCAGCGAGCCGGGCTGTGATAGGCTGGTCTGCTGGGTGGAGTTCTGACGAGGGGGAAGTCCAGATGTGGAAAATGGAGGCCCCTCATGGAGTGGGGGATCGTCTGGCTTGTTGTGAGTCTCTTCTGGGGTGGCGGGCCAGGGCTAGAACCCACCATCCCTCCTGGGCACCTCATGAGCAGCTGGGCACAGAGAGAGCCAGTAGCAGCTCTGTCCTATATGTGAGTCTCTGGATCAGCATACCTGTATCACTGTCACTTGTCTATGGAATAGAACTGAATGTTCTGAAACACACTTTCAAATATACGATCACTAAATCATCAATAAGGAGCAAAAAATATCAAGTGAAGCAAATAAAACCTCTTCAGAAAATGGTGCTGGATAAAATGGACAGCTATGTGTGAAAAAAATGAACTTAGACCTCCCTCTAATGTCATGCACAAAAGTCATATAAAAGTGGATGATTAAAGACCTCAACATCAGATATGAATCTATATGGTACATAGAAGAAAACATAGGAAAACGCTCTACGACACTGAGCTAAAGGCAAAGATGAAACACCATTGAAAAGCAAATGGAAGCAAAGATAAACAAATGGATTATTTAACACTGAAAAGCTTCTGCACCTCAAAAGAAATGGGGACCAAGATACAGATACTGCCTACAGATTTGGAAAAAATGTTTACCCGATGCCCACTGATAAGGGGTTAATATCCATGGTACATCAGGCACTGGTAGAACTTTACAAGAAGAAAACAGCCAACCTTATCAAAAATGGGGAGATGAAATGAAGAGAAACTTCCCTAAAGAATAAATTTGGAAGTCCAAAAGGCATACCAAAAAGTGCTCTTTATCATTAATCATCAGAGAGGTGCTATTCAAAGCAACAATGAGATACCATCTCACACCACAGAGACTGGCTACATCCAAAAGAGCGAAAACGATTGGTGCTGGAATGGAATGGGGAAAAGGGTCTCTCATCCAGCCCTTTTGGAAAATAATACGGACATTTCTCCAAAAAACTAGATATTGAACTCCCATTTCCCAGCAACTCCACTCCTGGGATTATACCCTGGAGAACCAAAAACACTCAGAAGAAACTCAATCTTTACTTCTGTGTTCCTCACACAGCTCTATGCATGAGAGCCAGAATCTGCAAACAACCTAAATGTCTGAGATAAGAAGTATGACTAAAGAAAATATGGTACATATGCACAATTGAATACTATGCTGCTGTCAGAAAAGATGAAGTCATCAAATTTACCTGCAAATGGGTGGACATGGAGATTATCATGCTGAGTGAAATTAGGCACAAGTTAAAGGACATATATAGAATGACTGCATTCATTAGTGGGATATAAATATATACTACTGCTTTACTATTTGTGGGAAATGTTAATGCCACAATAGAACTGAACATTGAATGTACACAAAGTGATTTACATGATAATCCCTAAATATCTATAGAGTGAGCCATAATATGTAAGAGAGAGAGAACAAAAAGAGAGAGAGAAAGAGAAATGATAAGAAGAGGAATAGTACCTGCCATAGAGGCAGGCTGGGAGAGGGTTGGAGGGAAAATGGGGCCATTAGTGGAGGGAATCGGGCAGTGCTGGAGGGGTGGTGCTGGAACAATGTATGAATGAAACCCAATAATGAGCATTTTTGTAATTTTATATCTCACAGTGGTATAATAAAAAATTGAAACATATCTCTAATTTTATCTGGAAGATAAAACATTCTGGAAAGTAAAAATGATTAAATATATTCGCCCTATCCAAAAATAATTACTATTAATCTCAAATCTATTTTAATCTTCAAATATGTTTATACAATAATATTATTACTTATGACTAAGTATATAATAAACTAATTTAAATTTTAAAATAAGGGGGCTGGAGAGATAGCACAGTGGGTAGGGCGTTTGCCTTCCATGTCGCCCACCTGGGTTCGATCCCCAGCATCCCCTATGGTCCTCTGAGCACTGCCAGGAGTAATTCCCTGAGCAGAGAGCCAGGAGTAACCCCTGAGCATCACCAGGTGTGACCCAAAAGAACCCAATAAAGTAAAATGAAGAATGTATTCCTTGCTATTATAAAACTTTTCAAATAGCTTAAATGATGGACTAACACTATTATGCTATTACTTTGAAGCTGGATTAGGTCTCTTATTTTTTATAAGTTACATTACTATTTATATATCCAAATACTGTTAAAATATGACTGTTTCCTAGTTGGTGACCACAGCACAGTTGTTAAGACTTTGATAGAGTTAAATGAAATTCACTTGACTGCTGTCCTTTATGTTTCTTTTATTTCCATCTTTTCCTTTTTGTCCCATTTTGACTCTCTTTCTGGACTAGTTTCCTACCTTATTTACGAAATCCAGAAGCGCCAAAATTACTCTGATTCTCTAATACTCTGCGGTAGTCTTTGGTGTCCACATCTGTGCCAGTGATCCATCTTACCACTGCTTCTCTCTCGGTTTTGTCTCCAGTCTCTTACATCCCAGCTCTAACTCTTCCCAAACATCAAGTCTGCCCACAAAGACTTGTGATGCTTCATCATGCCTTAGGAGCCAAAGCAGAATCTCAGCATCATGATCCATGTGCTTCCAATGTGCCCGCTCAAGCACAAGACTCCATTTGGTGCCCAGAGAATGAGAGAACTACTTGTCTTCCCACTGCTGAAAATAGCGAGCTCCCTTTTGCAGTAAGTTATATTTTTCCAATCCCCTCCTTGATTAGTAAGGGCTGTTTTTGGCTCTAATTTTTTTTTGCTTTAGGCTGGAGCAAAAGACAGGGCTATGACCTTTATTATAAATCTATCTTTGCAACATGTCCACTGACATGTCATTATTATGGAACCAATATCATCGGTCAAGACAGGCCAACTACTGAGTAATATCTAAACCAAGTTTATTTTGGTCTGCCAGGTTCTCCTTGGTCAATTGTGCTGAATCCTTTCCAGAAGCCTGCTTGCTCGCATGGTTGTCCCTCATCTAGTGTTCTGCTAATATTGTTCAGGATGACTCGTGTAAACAGTTTGTAGATGACAGACAACAGGCAGATGGGGTGATAGTTGCCGATGTTGTGAATGTCTCCCTTCTTGAACAGTAGAACTGTCCTGCTGGTTTTCCATTGGGAGGGCACCTTGCATTCGGACAGGTAGCGTGGTGAAGAGCCGAGCTAGTGTATTGATGAGTACCGATGACAGATTCTTCAGGTGTTCAGGTCTGACTTTGTCTGGGCCTGGTGCTGTTCCCTTCCTTACTGACGAGATGGCATGTCGGATTTCAGAAGGGAGAACATTGGGAATGACATATCCATCCTGTAGAATTTGGTATGTGGGCAGGTGGATGTGGCTATCAAAGAGATTTGAGTAGAAGTCCTGGATAATCTTCTCCATTGCCTTTCTGGAAGATGTGATAGATTCATCAGGGCTTCAGAGGGCAGTCATCTTGGTCTTAGAGTTGGCGAAGGACAGGCAGGCAGTGCGAATACTTTTCCCAGCTTCTGCTACATCTTCCAGTATTTCTGTTCTTCTGTCTATGAGGTCTTTTTACTAAGTGGACCATATCCACACAGTAACCAAGCTCATTGAGGTTTGTAGGGAGTACAAGATGCTGCTCTGTCTCACGTTCATTGATTTACAGAAAGCCTTTGTATCTGTGGAGACTGAAGCAGTCATTGAAGCCCTAGCCAAACAGGGTGTTCAAACCCAATACATCAAGATCCTTTTGTGAGCTGTATTACGGATTCACCACCAGGATCTCACCATTCTAAAAAAAAGTGATCATTAATGTGAAAAGAGGGGGTTCGACAGGGTGATACCATTTCACCAAAACTCTTCAGCGCCACCCTCGAGAACATCATACAACAATTAGAATGGGAAGGAATGGGAGTGAAGATAGATGGTCTGCAATTACACCACCTCCACTTCGCTGATGACATCGTTCTAATAACACCAAACATTAGCCAAGTGGCACAAATGCTGGCTGACTTCGGCCGAGAATGTGGAAAGATAGGTCTACAGCTGAATCTAAAGAAAACTATGTTCATGAAGAATGAACTAGTTCCAGAGGCCCCATTCACTCTCAATGGAACAAACATCTCTGAAGGCAGCAGTTATGTGTACCTAGGTCGAGAAATCAACATGATGAACGACCTAAAACCTGAGCTGCGCAGGAGGAAGAGAGAGCAGCATGGAATGCCTTCAAAGGCATCAAAGAAATAGCTAAAAGGACAAAGAACCTCTGGCTCCAGGCACATCTCTTTGAATCCACCGTTCTCCCTGCATTAACATACGCCTCAGAGACCTGGGCCCTACGAAAGCCGGATGAGAATGCTACTTGGGTTTCCCAGAGACGAATCGAAAGAGCTATGCTTGGAATATCATGCCTCATTCAAGTGAGAGAAGGAATCCGGAGTTCTGACCTCCGTCGCTATTCCAGAATCAGGGATGCTGTCTTGTTTGCCAAGGCATCGAAAATCAGATGGGCTGGACATGTAATGCGATTTGGAGACAACCGCTGGACTAGAGCCATTACCGACTGGATCCCAAGGGATGTCAAAAGATCACGTGGGCGCCCACCTACAAGATGGTCAGACTTCCTTGTCAAGACCCTGAAAAGAACGTTTTGAGGCTCTTCATATTCCTGAATCAACTAGATGCCATTGGGCTACATTGGCACGTGATAGGGTCCAATGGAAATGTTACTGGCGCCCGCTCGAGCAAATCGATGAATAATGGGATTCAAGTGATCAAGTGGTTCTCCTTGATTCTTGTGCTTTTCCCCTAAGACTTGCCTAGAGGGGTGCTGTACTTGTATGTCTGTGAGGGAATCTTTGTGATGTTCCCACACCCTTCTCTGTAGAAGCAGATTCCTTTGAAGGCTGCTCAGAAATTTCACTTATGAGATTGGAAAGAACCCATCTTTTCTATGATTTTAGTAATACTGTCTGCTTTGGGTTTCAGTGTAACGTATTGGTAGGTTCATAGAAGGTTCGGAAGGATTCATATTTCTTGCATATTTTTGAAGAACTAGGATCAGTAGCATTAAGTTTTCTCAGAAGGGTTGATAAAACCCACCAGTAAAACCTGTTTGTACCAGGAGTTTTGTTTTGGGTGAGATTCTTGATTACTGTTAATCATGATTACTTGATTACAGTATTTCTTGATTACAAGTATCCTTGCTTGTATTGACCTGTTCAGGCTTTCTATTTTCCTCTGAGTTCAGTTTTGGGAAATTCTGTGTTCTAAGAATATGCCCATTTCTTCTAGGGTATCCAACTTAGTAGAATTGTTCAAAGTAAGATTTCATTAGCTCTTGGATTTTTGAGGGCCATGTTGCAATCTCCCCCCTTTTGTTTACATTCAGGTTTATTTTTTAGCTCTCCTTTCTGTAGTCTAGAGATCATTTTTTTCTTTTGAGCAGGTGATATGAAATTATTATTTCTCCCAAATCATTTGTTCCCATCTCCATTTGTGTTTCCCTTAAGGACCTAGCATTTTGGAAACCCACTCCAGTATGGTGACTGTTGCCTCCATATACCTTACAGTTATTCCTGTTCCTCCCTCTGGTATCACACACAGTAATGAACAGTTGCTTTAAATGCAGCAGACCTGGAGTGGGAAGGAGAACGCCAACTGTCTGTATTAAAAGATGTTGGATTGTATCTCAAAATTGCTTTTATCCTCCTCTATTTAATTTAGGATTGGCTTCTGTAACCTCTTACCAGGATTCTTAAACTATTAAAAATAAATTAACACCTTTAAACATCTGTGTAATGCGTGCTATTTTGGAAGATTAGGCTTTTCCAAGTACTGACATTTGTTATCAGACTTCAAGTGTTTTGCTTTCTGTTTTTGCCAAGCACAAAAAATTAAGAAGTATAATCTGTCTTCTTAATTTCTCCTAGGTGACTTGGAGAAGATATATAACAAATATGGGTCAGAAATAATAAATTCTGAAAGTTTATTATGAGCCAGATATATTGTACAAGAGCAAGGTACTTACCACGGTCAAAACTTGCCCCTCTTTAATTGCTAACACCACATATGGTCCCCAAAACATTTCCTAGAGAGAACTCTGAGCAGGAAACCAGGAGTAAGCCCTGAGCACTGATGAATGTAACTTAATCACCTTCCCTACCAACCAAAGAAGAAAGTTTTTTTTTTTATTATCACTGTATCACTGTCTTCCCATTGTTCATCGATTTGCTTGAGTGGGCACTAGTAATATCTCCATGAGTCCTGTCACAAGCAAGTGTAACCCAAGGGCATCTGCTTGCTCCAGGGACAGGTGGAGCCCGAAACCATTCTTTAGGTCATGGAACTGAGGTCCATAATTGTTACTAGTTTTTTGCATAACAAGTAAATGAAACATGGGTAGCTTGCCAGGCTTTGCCATGTAGGTGGTATAGTCTCAGTAGAAGGCTCTCATCACGAGCATTTACTGATGAAACTTAAAGGGGGAAGATCAGGTTTTCTCTTGGGTGGAGCACTGAGGAACTATACCACTGTGTAATATACAATTAAAAAGATGTTCATGATTGGGTTTCAGTCATACATTTTTCCAGCACCCATCCCTCCACCAGTACCCTATTTACACCACCATTGTCCCCAAATTCCTTTCCCTCCCCTGCCTCTATAGAAGGCACTATTCCCTCTTCTTATTTCCTCCCTCTCTCTCTCCTCCCCTCTCTCTCTCTTTCTCTCTCTCTTACATTTTGTGGCTCACTCTACAGACATTTAGGGATTATCATGTAAATACCTTTGTGTACATTCAATGTTCAGTTCTATTGTGGCATTAACATTTCCCACAATTAGTAAAGCACTAATATATATTTATATCACACTAATGAATGCAGTCATTCTATATCTGTCCTTTAACTTGTGCCTAATTTCACTCAGCATGATAATCACCATGTCCGTCCATTTGCATATAAATTTCGTGACTTTGTCTTTTCTTACAGCTGCATAGTATTTCATTGTGTAGGTGTACTACGGTTTCTTTAGCCAGTATTCTGATCTCGGGCATTCAGGTTTTTCCAGATTCTGGCTATTGTGAATAGTCGTGCAATGAACATTGAATTGTAGATAGTGTTTCTTCTGTGTGTTTTTGGGTCCAGGGTATATTACAGGGAATGGTATTGCTGGTAAAATGGGAGCTCAATATCTAATTTTTTTGAAGAATATCCATATTGTTTTCCAAAAAGGGCTGGACTAGTCGGCACTCCCACCAACAGTGGATGCTCCCTGCATTCACGCCAGCACTGGTTGTTCTTGCACTTTTGGATGTGTGCCAATTTCTGTGGCATGAAGAGATACCTTATTGTTGTTTTGATTTGCAAAATATTTTATTACTTTTCTTGATGATAGCTAATGGCAATCTTTAAGTGTGTGTTGATTGAGCATTAGGTACTAAGGAATGTATAACCACTTATGTCAGAACTTTCACCATTGTTTGTAGAGCTGAGAAATTTTAATTCCTTGGGTTGGAGCGATGGTACAGTGAGCAGGGCATTTTTCTTGTGCTTGGATTCTCTTCCCAGCATCCCATATTGTCTCCTGACCCTGTCAGGAGTAATTCCTGAGTGCATAGCCAGGAATAACCCCTGAGAAGCACAGGGTCTGGCCCAGACCCCCACATTCCTACACCCCCCCAAAATGTTTTTAAGTAAGTCCCATTTTCTCAAGCTAACTTTTGTTCTTCTCTGAGGGATTTTTGGTACTACTCATTTTCCATATAGGATGATGAGAACTTTAGAAAAGTGTTATGCAATATAATTTTCTGTGATGATCTAATATTCTATGACTGTATTAGCTACTAGTTATATGTAGCTTTGAAGTTAAGAAACGAAATTTTGTTTTACATAATTGCAATTGAATTAAAGTACATTTTAATTAAATTATGTTTGGTTTATTTTAAGTTTGAACTAAAATTATTTTTCTAGAATTATTGAGGTATAATTGACCAAATTACAGATATTTAAAGTGTACAATATTTTGATTTGAAAATGTACATTATCAAATGATTTGTGTGATTTCATTAACATATGAACTGCAATATATAGTTACCATTGTATACTGTGTGATTAATCACTTTTTGAGAGAGCTGCACATTGTGATTCTCAGGAATACTCCTGGCTTTGTATTCTAAAGTCATTCCTAGAGGTGCTTGGGAGACCATATAAGGGTGTCAAGGATTTAATATGGGTGGGTTGCATGCAAGGTAAGATTCTTACCCCCTATAATGATCTGTCCTGTCCCATGTGAATTACTTAAGATGGTCTCATAAGCTTTTCAATTTTTAAAAAATTTTAAGTACAATGCAATATATAGTACACTATAAATTCCCTGATGTAAATTAGATCTTCAGGTTTTATTCATTATCTTTTATTGAATCTTCTCTCTTTGACCAATAATATCTCTCTATTTGTCCAATACATCTCCTGGTAATTTATCATTCAATTCTCTGTTTTACTCATAGTTTCCTATGAGTTTTACTCTAAGTTTTACTCATAGTTTCCTTATAAAAGTGATATGATGCATTCTCTTTTTTGTCTGGTTTATTTCACTTTACATTCTACTGTTTCATCCATGGTTCTGCAAATGACAGGATTTATTTCTTTTTGAAGTTTGAATGATATTATGTATAATATATGATGATAGGTATACATATCCATGTTTTTATCTAGTTCATTCATCAGTAAGAATTTAAGTTGCATCCAAGTATTGGTTATTATGAATAATACTACAGTGAATATAGACATGCAGCAATTTCTCTTGATATTGTGATTTAATTTGCTTTGTTTATGTAGTCAAAAGTGGAATTGATGGTAGTTCTATTATGCATATTTCAAGGTCTCTTGTTGAATGATTTACAAGTTTACATTATCTTTCTCTACACCTTTACTATCATGTCTTTTTTAAACTAATAGTCTTCCTAACTATTACTACTAACTATGGGTGTAGAAAAGACTGTCTCCTGTATGCCACCTTGGCTTTTTATAGGTTTATCTTTTTATTTAATTAAATACTTTATTATACCACCGTGAGATATACAATTACAACGTTGATCATGTTTGGAGGTTTCGGTCACATAGTGTTCCAGCACCCACCCTCCACCATGGCAAAGCCTGGCAAGCTACCCATGTCATATTTGATATGCCAGATACCAGTAACAATTATAGACCTCATTCCCATGACCTGATGGTATGGCTTGAGGCTCTTTATGTTCCTGGAGCAAGCAGGTGCCATTGGGCTTTACTTGCATGAGTCAGGTCATATAGAGATATTACTGGTGCCCACTCGAGCAAATCGATGATGAACGGGAAGACAGTGATACAGTGATACAGTCTTCCTAACAGATAAAAATGACAATTCATTTTGTTTTAAAATTTGTATTTTCCTGATGATTTCAGCAGCCTTCATATAGCTATGAAATACTTGTATATATACTTAAAATGATCTATATGGACTATACCTAGTGGTGCTGAGTTAGTTGTGCACCGCTGCCTTGCACCTTACTCATGCAAGGCAGGTGCTCTGTTGCTTGCCATTTCTCCTTGGTTTAGTATTCTTTTGAGAAAAATATCTTAAGGGTCTTTTTTTTTTAATCATGTTGTTTTATTTTTTCTCTTTGTTTGCTTGTTTTTTGTTCTTGCTTTTAAGATAAGCTCCTTAGTAGTTATCAATCTTTTCTGACCTATTTTGCTTACATTGCATAGCTTATCATTTTACTCTATTTTTTTTTTTACTGTGCAGAATTGTTGTTTAGGTTTGGGAGCCATACCTGGCAATGCTCTCAGGAGTTCCTCCTAGATTGGTGCTTAGGGATTACTCCTAGTAGAGCTCAAAGGGACTTTATGCGGTCCTGAGGATCAGACCTGTGTTGACTGTGTGCAAGACAAATGCCCTACTTCAAAATTATTGTTCCAGCTTCTTAGAAGCTTTATTTTGGTTGGTGTAATGTAATTCGTATGTTTATAGTTTTCTTGCCTAAATGTTAGAGATCTCACTCAAAAGATCATGTCCAAAGCAATTTTGGGAACCATTTTCCTTATTTTTTCCAGTTTCTTTTTACTTTAAGTATGATAATTTACAAAATCATCTTAGAGATGACTACAAGAGTATGCTACCTGCACGGCAGAGCCTGGCAAGCTACCTGTGTTGTATTTGATATGCCAAATACCAGTAACAATTATAGACCTCATTCCGGAATGGATTGAGGCTCTTTATGTTCCTGGAGCAAGCAGATGCCCTTTGGTCTCTACTAGCATGAGGCAGGACATATGGAAATGTTACTGGGGCTTGCTCGAGCAAATCGATGATGAACGGGAAGACAGTGATACAGTGAATTTACTAAGTTGTAGTACAGTTGGTACAGGCATCTAACATTTTTACACTAATTCCACCACCAGTGACATTCTCTTCACCATTGGATCCAGTTTTCCACCCAATCCCAAGCCTGACCCATTAGCAGACACAATTTTTTTAAATGTAAAATTTATTTTACATTGCTTATTACAATTAAATGGCTAATGGAATTATCAAAAACAACTTCAGTAAAAGAAAATTTGTGAGAATTGTTTTATCTCACCACAAGGTCAATACGTTATTGTTTGAAGGTTTATCAAATTGTTTGTTGCTCACTGAGTATACTTTGGCACAGCTGTGGAATGTGAGTGTGGCTGTGGGGCTCCTGAAAGTAGGAGGCCTGGGGGGGTGGGGAAGCAGGGCCCCTGCTTCCCCCACTTTGAGACTACTCCATAAATTTCAGCCTAAAAGTGACTGGTATGCCTGGGATTTTCATTAGTTTGGTGTCTTTGTAGAGATTGATCATGAAACAGTGAAGTTTGCCTGTTGGTATGGGTGGTGATTGTGTGTGTATGTGTGTGAATGTGTGTGTGTGTGTGTGTGTGTGTGTGTGGTACTGTTGTAGGTGCAGGCACCAGGGTATTGGCAGGACAAACTCCACCATTCTCACTCCCAAGGGCATCCCAGAGTTTTCAGAAAAAAGGCTGGTGTAGTTATGAATTTTAGTGGCTTGGTCTGTCTCTATACTACTTAGTCACCTTGTATTAAGCACTTGCATTTCCCATTCCAATACTCCAACACAATAGGGTATAGTCAGTTTCTTTCTTTCTCCTTTCTTTTTTTTTTGCTTTTTGGGTCACTGTATCACTGTCTTCCTGTTCATCATCAATTTGTCTCGAGTGGGCACCAGTAACATCTCCATATGACCTGTCTCATGCAAGTAGAGCCCAAGGGCACCTGTTTGCTCCAGGAACATAAAGAGCCTCAAACCATTCCATCAGGTCATGGGAATGAGGTCTATAATTGTTACTGGTATCTGGCATATCAAATACGACACTGGTAGCTTGCCAGGCTCTGCAGTGCAGGGTAGCATACTCTTGTAGTCATCTCCAAAATCCAGCATTTATTGATCATTTTTGGGTCACACCTGGCAATGCTCAGGGATTACTCCTAGCTCTTTGCTCAGGAATTACTCCTGGCCTCCTGGCGGTGCTCAGGGGACCATATGGAATGCCAGGTGTTGGAGGACCAGTTTAGCTATTCTGGGAGTTTTGTTGTTTTGCTCACTCCCAGCTTAATCTCCTTAAATCAACGTTCATTCTAATGAGACCTCTCTTCTATGTAAACACTGCTAGAGGGTGTGGCAGTTACAGAAGTCACCTTGATTGAATAACTTCTGACTTATATATCTACTAAGACTTCTATGTTTTCTAGATTGGGCACAGCTCCTCTTTATACCCACTGCATCCAACGTGGGACAGTTAGAACTTACCAGGAGACTACCACCCTGGCTACTCTGAGACTATAGGAAGACTATAAAAGGATCATATTAGTTTGCTCTAAGCAGGCGAGTGTGACCCTTTCAGTACACGAGAACAAGATACTCAGAATCACCCTGGTGCAGATAATAAGAAGGACCTTGTGGGTACCATCTAGATTACATGAAGCTCATGAAGTTAAGATGTATTACTTTATATCAGCCCTCTCTCTCTCTCTGGTGTTTTACATAAGAGATAATCTCCTTAGTCCTTGGCATAACCTTTGTTTATACCTGCAATAAGATGTGGCACTAAACTCTGTTTAGAGTTCTTTGTTGACACGCCCCCCTCCCGGTTGGATTACTTTGGTGTATATAAGGGGCTGACTTGAGGCCCCTTCACCTTTTGCCTTTTGGTTCCTCAGCCTTCAGCTTTTTGGCTCCTGTGGCTTTTGGCTCCTCAGCCTTGCGGCTTTTGGCTTTTTGGCTTTTTGCTCTTTGGCCTTTTGCTCCTTCTGGGTAGGACTCAGCTCAGGTGAGATCCTCTCTCTTTGGTGGGAGACTTAGGCTTTTTGTTTGGTCTAAGTTCGGACCAGAGCTAGAGCTTGTTTATTATATTTTAGTGCTGTGGAAGAGCTTTTGTACTATTAAAAGCCATTTTTGGAACTGCACCAGACTCGTGAGTTTTCATCTGTTCTCCTGGCATCCTCGGAGGTAGAAGAGAACCTCTGTCCTGACACTGTCAGGGACCCGGACCCTGGCAGCGTTCCCGACAGCCGGGGGACCGAACCCAGGCCAGCATGGGCCAGCCACATGCAAGGGAAACACCCTAACCACTGAACTATTGCTCCAGCCCCATGAGTCAGTTTCTTATAGAAAAAAGGTTGATATTGTTGGAAAGATGAATACAGGCTTTCTCAAACTGATTTTGCTGCTTGAGCTTGAGGGTTAATAAGAAAATTTCATCAGTAAGAATAAATGTATCCAGTTGATGAAGTCTTTCAATATTTCTAAAACTTTGAACATTCTGGAAAATTGCTGAATTGTTCTAAATTGACAGTTATCATTGCTTATGAGTCCACTAACATTGATCTTACTTAGGGATGAGATGTTAGTTTTTACATTTAGAATCCACCAAAAAAATGTCATTAGAAAGTTTTTTGGGAAGCTTACAGATGGATTATTATTCTATAAGTAGATGATATAAAAATATTCAGAGATTGCTTTTAATTCTAAAGTCTATATATAAAGTGTATATTTTATACTGGCTCATCATTTTTGCTAGGTTTGGTTTAAATGAGTGCGTCACATACAGCATTCTGTAAAGCATGCATTTGCAATGGACTGCCATTCTCTAAGGAGACCAACATTTATTATTTGAGGAAAGGGAAACGTTATGATGATTCTGTTTAAAGCACAAATACAGTGTCAGTGTATTTCTCAGTATATCTTCAGTGATAACATTTTAGAGAAATGGATGCATTTGGGGAATAAAAAGTAGAAAATGAGTATAATAATAAAAAATAAAAAGTTGAGCAACACGATTTTGGAGCTTGGCAATAAAATGGGTGCCAAGTTTTAAAATGCAAAATACTGCATTTCAAAGCTTTCCACCTCATTATTGTTCTCTAAGGACTGCCTGTGCTGTTGATATTTCTACAAAAGCAATTAAAGTGACCCTTAAAATGTTTATGTGAATTATTTTCCTCTGACTTCTTTACAGTTAGAGGTGAACAAGTAGGTAAGTGTTTTCTCTAGGTGTATATCTAAAAATTCAGGATGGTGTCTAGATTCAAGAGCACCTAAATATCTTCATCAGTTTTCCCTTTATTTCTAAAGGTCATAGTGGAGGAGTAGAAAGAGAATAAACTGCTGATAATTTTCTATCTGGATGACAGAGTGGCAGGAGAAATGACTAATCAGTTGGCATACTGAACAGTGCCATCTGAAAGTCTGATCACCCAAGTTTCTATTTTTATGCTACTATTTGATACTTTCCAACTACAGACTCATTTAAACATCTGCTAGTATGGATAACAAAAATCTTAGAAATTGCTTTAAGTTTTTTTGGTTTTGGAGGCCACACCTGGCAGTCCTCAGGGCTTACTCTGGGCTTTGTGCACAGGAGTCACTCTTAGCAGACTCAGTGGGCCATATGGGGTGCTGGGAATCACACCTGGGTCAGTTGCATGCAAGACAAGTGCCTACCTACTTCACTACTGCTCCAGCTCCAGAAATTTCTGTTGGCCACGAAGAAGCCCTCATCTTGGATAAAGTTTTCTCCATCAGTGTATGTGAACTGAGTTAATTAAGTTGATTGTTGGATGACAGATCTAGCTAATCTGGGAGCTTTGTTGTTTTTCCCACTCCCAGTTTAATCTATTTAAGCCAAGTTCATTCTAATGAGACCTCTCTTCTATGTAAACACTGCTAGAGGGTGTGGCACTTATAGAAGTCACCTTGATTGAATAACTTCTGACTTATACATCTACTAAGACTTCTATGTTTTCTAGATTGGGCACAGCTCCTCTTTATACCCACTGCACCCAGCAGGGGACAGTTAGAATTTACCAGGAGACTACCACCCTGGCTACGCTGAGACTATAGGAAGACTATAGGAAGGATCATACTAGCTTGCTCTAAGCAGGCGAGTGTGACCCTTTCAGTACACGAGAACAAGATATTCAGAATCACTCTGGTACAGATAATAATAAGAAGGACCTTGTGGGTACCATTTAGATTACATGAAGCTCATGAAATTAAGATGTATTACTTTATATCAGCCCCTCTCTCTCCAGTGTTTTACATCAGAGATAATCTCGGAATTAGTCCTTGGGGGTAATCTTTGTTTCTACCTGCAATAGGGTGTGGCACTGCCCTTCTACACTCTGTTTAGAGTTCTTTGTTGACATGACCCTCCCTGTTGGATTACTTTGGTTTATATAAGGGGACCAGCTTTTGGCTCCTTGGCTTTTTGCTCTTTGGCTTTTTGCTCCTTTTTCTGGGTAGAACTCATCTTGGGTGAGATCCTCTCTCTTTTGGTGGGAGACTTAGGCTCTTTTGTATGGTCTAAGTTTGGACCAGAGCTAGAGTTTGTTCATTATATTGGAGTGCTGTTGAAGAGCTTTTGTACTATTAAAAACCTTTTGGAACTGCACCAAACTCGTGAGTTTTCATCTGTTCCCTGGCGTCCTCAGAGGTAAAAGAGAACTTCTGTCCTGACACTGTCGAGGACCCCAGCGGCATCCCGACAGTTGATAGTAAGTTTCACAGAGTTCCGTGTAAATCTGTGTTCCAGGGCGGTAAATGAGAGCCTGAGACATGAGTACAGATAGGATAGTATAGCTGGGAACTCAACTGAGATCTGAGACATGGCCATTCTATCTTTTCTTTTTTCCTTTCATTCCTAATTTCTAAAGATGACAAAGTCTGTGAGGAAATACCTTCAGATATTGCTATCAAAACCTGAATATGTGAAGGCATTGGGAGAAGATTACGAAGGAATCTGGTTTAGTGTTTATTCACCAGGAAAATCAAAATTGCTAATCAAGAAGGGATCTTTTTCTGGTCAGTTCAATCTATGTGTCCAGTATAGTAATTGGCTTTCAGTACAGCTGATGTCTTCTTGTGGCTCTAAGCTTCAGTCATTATCAGGTATACCTCGTGTGTTTAATTCTGAGAGTCCATGTAGAAATATATCTCTGGAGCCTACTTTTTATTTGCTTGTTTTATTTTTGGTGGGAGTAGTGATGATAAAAGGGAGATCTTTGGCCCAAACCCAACTATATTTGACTTTATGCTCAGGGATTACTCTTGGTGGAGCTCAAGGAATCATAGGATTCCAGGGATCCAATGCAGGTTGGCTACATGGAAAGCAATCACTTTATCCATCCAACAGGTACCACTTCTGTTTTGGTGATCAAAGGAATATAAGCATAAACATAAACATATGTTATTTCATAGGTTTCCCATGCAGTTTGCATTCTGTTGTCCTTTACTCAAGCTTTACAATTTCAGCATGATATAGTCAAACTTAATAATGGTAATGGAGAGGTCCTTGCTCTAGTATGTGAAACTCAGAGATAAACAAAGATCTTGGTAATCATGTCAGAATCATCTTACTCTCTTATAACTCCTAGTTAATTACAGTTCCTTACACTTTCATGAAGATATTTTTGTTAAGAACCAAAGCCACAAAATTTAGCTTTGGGCAATGTGTCCAGCTACTCTCCCTCCCTTTTCAGAATAATAATTTTTCTCATGAAGCGTTTCTAAATTTTTTATATTGACCTCTGTTTCCTTTCATACATTCATTGTGCTTCCATGTTTAGATGAATCATTGATTACGTCTCACTCTCTCCTAAGATATGAATTCTCTTTTATATAAATCTTCCCATTTCATTTTGCTTGACATTACTGACTTTTTGTTGATCTTTTATTTCTCTTTTATCTTTGCTTCTGACCACTCTTGTAATAATTTTTCTTTGTCACTTTTCATCAATGAAGTAATGCAGGGAGAAATTAAATTTGTATAGAGGTGGCACTAGAAACCCTCAGTGTAAATATAAAAGATTATATGATGCACCAAATAGTAGAACTTGTACTGGACAAGAGCTTTCAAACATTGCAGAAAGCCTGACATTTTCTTATTTTTTGTCTTATTTTAAAACTTTATTATAGTTCAGGTCACATATTTCCAATAGAAACTGATATTCTCTTCCTCATAGTACACAACACTTGGGGGTGTCTTTAGGCTTAGACAATTTATAAAAAAATAAAGGGCCATATCAGTGTATTCCACAGGATGGATATGTATTTCCCAAAGTTCTCCCTTCTGAAATCCGACATGACATCTCGTTGGTAAAGAAGGGAACAGCACCAGACCCAGACAAAGTCAGACCCGAACACCTGAAGAATCTGCAGTTGGTACTCATCAATACACTAGCTCGGCTCTTCACACACTACTTGTCCGAATGCAAGGTGCCCTCCCAATGGAAAACCAACAGGACAGTTCTACTGTTCAAGAAGGGAGACATTCACGACATCAGCAACTATCGCCCCATCTGCCTGTTGTCCGTCATCTACCAAGCTGTTTACACGAGTCATCCTGAACAGGATTAGCAGAACCCTGGTGAGCAAGCAGGCTTCTGGAAAGGATTCAGCACAATCGACCATATCCACACAATAACCAAGCTCATTGAGGTTTGTAGGGAGTACAAGATGCCGCTCTGTCTCATGTTCATTGATTTACAGAAAGCCTTTGATTCTGTTGAGACTGAAGTGGTCATTGAAGCCCTAGCCAAACAGGGTGTTCAAACCCAATACATCAAGATCCTACATGAGCTGTATTACAGATACACCACCAGGATCTCACCATTCTACAAAGAAGTGATCATTGATGTCAAAAAGAGGGGTTCGACAGGGTGATACCATTTCACCAAAACTCTTCAGCGCCACCCTCGAGAACATCATGCAACAAAAAGAATGGGAAGGAATGGGAGTGAAGATAGATGGTCGGCAACTACAGCACCTCTGCTTTGCTGATGAGATCATTCTAATAACACCAAACATTAGCCAAATGGCACAAATGCTGGCTAACTTCGACCGAGAATGTAGAAAGATAGGTCTACAGCTGAATCTAAAGAAAACAATGTTTATGAAGAATGAACTAGTTCCAGAGTCCCGATTCACTCTCAATGGAACAAACATCTCTGAATGCAGCAGTTATGTGTACCTAGGTCGAGAAATCAGCATGATGAACGACCTAAAGGCTGAGCTGCGCAGGAGGAAGAGAGCGGCATGGAATGCCTTCAAAGGCATCGAAGAAATAGCTAAAGGACAAAGAACCTCCGGCTCTGGGCACATCTCTTTGATTCCACTGTTCTCCCTGCATTAACACAAGACCTGGGCCCTATGAAAGCAGAATGAGAATGCTATTCGGGTCTCCCAGAGAGGAATCGAAAGAACTATGCTTGGAATATCACGCCTCACTCCAAGTGAGAGAAGGAATCCGGAGTTCTGACCTCTGTCTCTATTCCAGAATCAGGTACGCTGTCTCATTTGCCAAGGCATCGAAAATCAGATGGGCTGGACATGTAATGTGATTTGGAGACAACCGCTGGACTAGAGCCATTACCGACTGGATCCCACGGGATGTCAAAAGATCACGTGGCCGCCCACCTACAAGATGGTTAGACTTCCTTGTAAAGACCCCCGAAGGAAAGGTTTGAGGCTCTTCATATTCCTGAATCAACCAGATGCCATTGGGCTACATTGGCACGTGATAGGGTCCAATGGAAATGTTGCTGGCGCCCGCTCGAGCAAATCGATGAATAACGGGATTCAAGTGGTCAAGTGATATAAGTGTATGTGACAGAAGAATGCATGTAAATTATGCCTATTAATATTCCTCATAAAAATTGAAAATGAGAAATTGTAAAGTAGGATAATGATTAAATGAAACATTGAATGCTTTTATACCATAGAAAGTTCTACCTAGTATATCATGGAAAGATAGAAATAGAATAATTAAGTGAAAATGTAGTCTATTAATATTAATCGTTAATATAAAAGTTGAATGTAAGAACTAGGAGATAGCAGATTAAGAGTGCATTGCCAGCTAGCACCTGACCCAGGTTCAATTCCTGGTACCACATGGTTCTGTCAGTGTCGCTGGATACAAAGCTAAAAGCTTCTCGCACTGCTGGGATGGCCCAGATATCCTTAGCATTGCAGGGCTCAGGTACTATCACACTTATACCCTTTTATGAATCATTGACCCAAAATCACAGGTGGAGGCTTTTGACCCTCCTGAGCACTGCTAGCTAGGATTTTCTCTCCATTAAATAAAAATTGCATGTACATGCTAGACACTATGATTACAATAATGAAAAAAAATCTTCCTCTCATAGCTTACCTCCTCCTAAAGCAACATAGTCATTCAATCAGTGAAAACTGTCACATAGCCAAACATAGGGAAGAGTAAGATGAAAGATTAAGGTAAAAAGGGCACAAAGAAGACATTGACCACTGGGATGTGATGAGCAGAGAATTCTGCATTGAAACAGTAAGTAGTAACTTGGTGAATGGACATCTGGAGGTATTAGGGGAGGAGGGATCAGTAAGGGCCCAGCTTCTCAGGTGATGATGTCTTGGAGGTTCTAAAAAGGGGCTTTTGAACTAGGTTGGTGGAGATAAGGGAAGAGCAGCGGTGGAATGGAAGAGTGATGGCGAGAAGGCTGTGGCATACAGGGAGTTGTCATTCCTGTTAGGACCCTGACTTTCACCTTGAGCTAAGCCTCATACATCCAACATTTGGGAGTTTTCAGTAGAAGGAGGGACCAGCTTTGTTTTATACTTTAATAGAATCTTTTATTGCTAGTGAGAGGGGTGTGAGAAGTTGCTGAAGAGCACTAGTGAGGCCATAGTGCAGATTAAGGGAAAAGAATGTGAGAGTTTCTATCAGAATGGTAGGATGGGAAAGATTTCTGGACAAATCTGGATGATAGACTCAATAACATTTGATAATAAAGCAGTTTGGGGACAAGAAAACTTGGGACTTCCTTAAAACATCTTTGATCTGAGCACAGGAAGGGTAGAATTTCATTCTGTGAGATTCAAAATAGCTGTAGGAAGCTCTAACTGAGAATAAAGTATATTTTATTTATTTATTTTTATGGGGGGTACATTCATTTATGGTCATGGGCTATTCCCAGCTTAATGGGTGGCAGATGGATGGGGCACTGACTTTGCTCAGGGCCGATTCTACAACGGGTCTTGATCGAGGCCTCCTGCATGCAGACTCTCAGAGTTCATAGATCTATCTGGTGTCTACAGTCTTATTTTAGTATAAAATACATATCTGTCCATACATACATACACTATGACACACCATGGGCAAATGTCTAAAATGATATACATCATTATTGTTGAACAGTGAAATGAGAACGTTCCTTCATTCTTTTTATTCTATATATTTTTCATATTGTTAGAATTTTTCACCACACAAATGTCTCATTTTTTTTTTTCAGTTGTTAACAGAACAGCCTACTGACTTCTGAAGTATTTAGGTAGATGACTTTAAAGTAAGGGCTGTAAACACCTCAGGGTTATCCCAATGATGATCACAGGCGCTTTTTTTTTGATTAATGAAGTACATTATAGATGCATTATAGATACATTATAAATACATTTTCAGCCCATTTATTATTTGTGGAAATTCAATTAAAATATAGGCAAATAAAATATTGGTTTTAGTTACTTACTATGGGTTTTTTTTTTTGCTTTTTGGGTCACACCCGGCGATGCTTAGGGGTTACTCCTGGCTCTGCACTCAGGAATTACTCCTGCCAGTGCTCGGGGACCATATGGGATGCCAGGGATCGAACCCGGCTGGCACAGGCCGGCCACGTGCAGGGCAAAATGCCCTACCTGCTGGGTTATCACTCCAGCCCTACTTACTATGTTTGAAAAGAGTATTCTTCCTGATCCATCTAAGACATCACTGAGAACTGAAGAGACATCATAACTCAAGGTATCCTTTGCTAGCGAGTTACCCTCACTGAACTCGGCAATGTTGAAGGCTTAATCAGTCCTCTGCAGATCAGTGGGTTTCAGTCGACAAAAAATCTCAGTAGAAATGATCAAATTTTGTCTTCTCTGTGGTCACTGAGTGAGCAGAACTTCCTTGCAGTGTTCAGTGAGTGCATCATGTCTGACTAGAATTAATCGAATTAGGTTCTTAGCACTGACTTGCTCTGTGAACCTAGATAAGTCATCTGAGCTCATTTGCACCTCATTAATTGGGAATGAGAAATGAAGAAACAAATATCAATTTCCAGCCTGCCTCAGAGATAAAATATGGGAGTGTCAGGAGGTACAATGATCCCTTTATTAGCAGATTATTTACAAAGAGGCACACTGATACACTTATTTTTTAAAATACATTTTTGAGGGGTCAGAGCAATAGCGCAGCAGGTAAGATGTCTTTCATTAGTTGAATAGTTCACGGGTTCATTGTTAACTTGTTAAGATCAGTACCTTCTTCCCAAATGCCACAGCGTTCCTCCTACTATTCTACTACTCTAGTACCGAGAATATAGGTCCCAGATCACTTTCTTGGGATGACAGTGGTAAAGGGGAAACCAGAACAACTCCCATGCAAATAGAGCTCCACACCTGTTGGGAGTGATGAATGTTGAAGGTTGTCTGGGAGATGTTCATGACCCAGCTCTGATTCCTGTGGCTGAATTTGCCCTGAGTGAAGGTCTGGAATAGGTGTGGAGAGATCACAAGTGGTAAGGTGATGTCTCCAGGGGCTCTTATTTGTCCTTGTTCAATGAGTCTTCCACCTCTCCTGTGCCCTGCCTGATAAAGTAGGCAGCTTATCAGTCAAGCTTCCTTCAAACTCCAAGCTTTCCTGTGAGTCAAAAAAATTCCTCTCATCTCCCTGTTTATCAAAAGTACTCCATCCTTTACTTAAGCTTTATGCTCTTGTTCTTTTGTTTGGTTTTGGTTTGGAGGGCCACACCCAGTGTTGCTGAGGGCTTACTCCTGGCTCTGAATTCAAGGATCACTGCTGGCAAGGCTTGAGTAATCATATAGGGTACTTGGGGGAGGAGGGATTGGAAACCTGGGTCAATAGTTTGTAAAGCAAGTTCCATACATGCTGTGCTATCTCTGTGATCCCTGGTATTCTTGCTCTTTGATTCCAAACTCTTCATTTCGAGGTGGCTAGGAACAGGACTAGGTACAGTGGTGGAGAACTGTCCTTGCATGTTTAAGACCTGGGTTTGTTTCCCAGCACCGCTCTTCTCTCTCTCTCTCTCCTCTCTCTCTCTCTCCCCCTCCTCCTCCATCTCCTCCCTCCTGCTCTTCTTCCTCCTCTATCCCTCTGTCTCATTGGGATTGAAAAGTGGAGGAGATAATTTGGAGGGTATATTATTTCTCTCTTTGTCTCTCTGTCTCTCTCTCCCTCTCTCTCTGTCTCTGTCTCTGTCTCTCTCTCTCTCTATATATATATATATCTGATAACAGAATCAAAATAAATAGGAAATTTAAGATGTTTACCTTTGGAATCTCTTTTTTCCCCTTCAAATGATCACTTTGGAAGTCAGTTGGTGTTCTCAACTGTCGTGGACACTGTGTTGCTGATACAGATTTCTTTTTTTAAACAGAAGGATGTATTTTTTCCAGTTGCTTATCAGGGTGCTGCAAGGCGCTCATAGCAATCAGTTCTCACTAATTAAGAGGAAATTTTCATACAATGTTACTCCTTCTTGGGTGGGGGCAGATTATATAACAATATATTACTAACTAATAAAATATGTATACATTATGTATATAAGTATATACAAATTCTATATATATAATACTAAGATATAGGTATTTTATATATGTCTATAATAAATTATATGTGCATATATTCCCCATAGGCTAAGGAACAATCTTATTATAGATATGTATACATATACTTAAAAATAAAGTAACTGGGTAGTATACATTTTAGGATAGCGTTTATTTTTAGAGAAGAGTTATAATCATTTAAGAATATGCATGGACGTCTGGAGAGTAGAAAATTTATATTTTGATTCTGAAATTGAGATAATTTGTGTTTGGTTTTCATCGGTAGCTGTTGGACTATAAAGTTGAGGATAGAAGTTGGGAAATGTGAGTTCAAATACAAGGCGTGGACTCAACCACTGAACTAAATCCTGGATTCCATGATCTGCACTTTATTTTTTCTTTTTTAATAATAATAATAATAATTATTATTATTATTATTATTATTTTGCTTTTTTGGATCACACCCATGATGTCCAGGGATTGAACCGGGTCAGTCGTGTGCAAGACAAGCAATCTACTTGCTGTACTATCACTATAGTCCCCTCATCTGCATTTTCAAAGTGTGATTTATTTGGGAAATAACTGGGTTGGACAGTCTGAACGATAGTTCAGCAAGTAGGGCATTTGCCTTGCAAGCGGTTTATCTGGGTTCCATTCCCTGCAATCCATATGGTCTCCTGAGCACCACCAGGAGTTAATTCCTGAGTACAGAGCCAGGAATAATCCCTGACAATCACTGGTTGTGGCCCAAAAAGAAAAAAAAATCATTAATTCATGCACTTACATTTCTTTAAATTGAATCACCACGAGATACACAGTTACAAGGTTATTAATGATTGGATTCAGGTATACTGTTTCAACACCAGGTCCTTCACCAGTGCACATTTCCATGACCAAAGTCCCCAGTTTCCCTCCCACCACCCCTGTTCAGTCTGCCTCTGTGACTGTCATGGTTTGAAATACAGGTACTTAAAGGTTATCATGTATATCTCTTTACCTATTTTCACATTCTTTTTTGGCCAGAGTGATCATTTCCAACTATTATTGTCATAGTCATCCCTTCTCTATCCTAACTTACTGGTGGCAAGCTTCCAATCAGTCCTCCTGGATCCTGTTTTTATCTATCCATGGATATTAGTCTCATTTTTTTTATATCACTCAAATGAGTGAAGTCATTCTATATGTCCCTCTCCTTTGGACTAATTTCACTCAGTATGCTATTTCCCATTTCTATTCATTTATAAGCAAATTTCATGACTTCATTTTTACTGGTGGCTGCAAAATGTACCATTGTTTAGATATATCATAGTTTTTTTAGCCAGTTGTCTGTTCTTGGGTACCCGGATTTTTTTCCAGATTCTGGCTATTGTGAATAATGCTACATTGAACATAGAAGTACAGATGGCGTTTTTGCTCATGAGCTCACATTTAATGGAAAGATTTTGTTTAAACTGTTTATTTAGAATTGAGTTTCTACTAAGAATAAGACTATTTTTAAGAATGTCTGTTTCATGCCTTGATAACTCTCTACTTAATGTCGTCCCAAAGCCCAACTTGTAAATACTAGCCAGCCGCATTGAAGTGAGCACTGTGCTCTTGGTAACCTGTGCCTGGAGGCATGTGAACAACTCATTGTAACAGTTCAAGGTTACAGGGTTCACAGGTGGTTATGGCTTTTAGGTTGGTCAAAATGCCTTTTGGCTGCCTTTTTTGATTCAGAAAGGCTTCAGAGACCCCCTTCCCTAAATCCTTGCTTCTTCCTTGTTGGAGGAGGAAAGTTTTTATTCTATCACTAGCTTGTCTAAGGACCTGAGACAGCAAGACTTTACCTGTTTCTTATTTATTCATTCATCCTCTCATTTGCTTATTTATTCAACACATTTATCTGCATGTTGTCAGACATCATTCTTAGACCATGGATAGTCAGAAGAGGACAAAAAGGAGATGAAGATTCCAGGCTAAGGGAAATGTCTGGTGCTTTCAGGGGCTTTCCAGGCTTGGTTCTGATCTGAGTGAATATGGAATACAGTGGGAAAAAGTCTTCCTTGTTTAGAAACAATGAAAAGGGAAGTTGAAACAAAATACCTCAAATTAAGGCTAGAGGGGTCCTTAATGGATGCAATCATTTCCATGTTTTCTGTGTGCTTTCTAATTTTCATGACAGTTCTGGAGTGCAGGGAAGTGTCACAAACACCAATTTTTAAGTCATAGTAATCAGGTATTAAACAACCTGTTTCAATCCTACTTTCATTCTTTAGAGTAGACTGTGCTTCAGAACATTTGTTAACTTCTTTTATGTTTTAGACGTCAGGAGTTTTGAATGTACCTGGCCAAAGTCTGCTCTGAGGATAATAAAATGTGGAATGTAAAGTCCATAAGACCAGAATTTGATTAGTTATTGCAGAACTAGCATCCACTCCCTGTGTTCCCATTCCTAACAAGGCACCCGGGATTTCCCAGCCATTTGAAAGTCATTTTTAGGGTCAGGGTTTGATGCTAGTTAAAGTTGTTCTATGCACCCCATATGTTCTGGGCAAATATTTTAATTATAAAATGGCCTATAATTCTGTTTTGGACAGTGGGACCCAAGGGGACATTTTTGGTGGTTGTTGAGGATGAAGATTTGTTACTCTTCTGCCTGGCATCCTTAAAGAAATGCTGCTCTTACCCATGCTAGGGGCGAATGGGAGAAGTTCTCACCTTGTTGGCAGCCATTGCCCAAGGACGCTGTTCTCACTAATGGAGAGGGACTCAGTTTGTCTTTGGAAATGGCATTGAGGAAAGGGCTGGTCACCTCCCTCCATATGTCAGTCCTGTAAAGGAGAACATTCTATTCATTATGTAGGTCCTGGGATGTTCATTTTAAAAATAAATGTCAACAAAAATATTCTGAGTGGTTAAATACATAGTAACTCTTTGGGAAATGTGACAGTTGTACATTGAGTCAGATGGTATCATGTTTTCAACTGAACTGGTAAAATTTTTTAAAATATCAATGAATTTTTAAAATACAGTCATCTTGGTCTCTGGTATTTTAGCATCTGGTCTGTAAAATCTCACTGTTTTCCTTTCTCGCCTGGAATGGAATACTAAGAAGACCTGGAAGGATTCGCATCCTTTAATTTACCATATAAATTTGAAATGTACATATGTAAGTTTAATCCTGGGGAGATTTCATAATTTTGCCTCTAACCACCCCCCCACCCTACCCCGCTACATCCCCAGCCACTGCCTTTTCTTTCAATATTGCTGATTCTTTCTTGTCCCTGGAAAATGCCTCTAAGTTCCTGAACCTGTCAGGTTTCACAAGCGTGTAATTTTATTTTAGCTAAATTCTAAACACCGTAAAAGGTGAATTTGACATGGGAACTGTGAAAGAGTCTTATCTATAGTGACACAACTGCTACTACCTTAATATCTATTAAGTAGCAGAGAATTATAGTGTAACAACTCTGAAATCGCTTGTGATGCCAGCATGAATACCAAATAGATTCGTTATGTTCAGACTTATTACAAAAAGCACTTTCTGAATCCTAAATGATTAAGACTCTTACAAATTAATAGCTACCCCAAGTGAGTTTACTTTCTAATGTACATATATTATTGAGCGATCACAGTTCAGTTAAATGTAGGCAAGGATACAAAAATATTGCCACTTACTAGAAAATGTCACTTAGAGGAATAGTACTAATTTTGGAGGCTTTCAAATAGGATTATTTTTTAAAAAGCACACCCCCACTTAAAGTGTTCCATGTCATTCTCCCATCACCGTGTAAATGAAGAGGAAAAGAAAATAAAGTGGTAAATGTGGGTATTATGCAGAATTTGCCTTTTTGAAATCCCATTGCACTAGCTGGAATTTTATAGAGATATAAATCACGAAGAAATAAGAAGCCAGTAATGAGATAGAAGTATATTTGAAATATGGATGCAAATTCTTACCACCTGCTGAGCAAAAGTAGTCTGCAGAGACTGTCCTGGAAACCACGATGCCATTAGCATCTTGTAAGCTCTAAATTTGCAGCAGAAGAATAGAGGAATTATGTCTGCAAAATGCCAAAGGCCGCTCTGATTTATCTCTAAGCAGAATGTTTCTGCCACATCTACATAAATATTTTAACAGGAATTTAATTTTCATTTCAGTCACACGATAAATCTTTTTATTACACACCATCATTTTGTCCTAAATGAGTTGCCTTTTTTCATGCAATTTGTATTCATTCTTCTTTTTTGTTTGATAAATACAATTTTAATATACAAAAGAACAATGGTTTTATTTACACAAGAGTCTTGCCATAGGCTGTTTAATTTTAGCCATGAATTCTATTTACTTAGTACAATTTATACTACAACTACCAGTTGGCTCATATCTAACTTTAGCATTCATTTTAGGACTGCAGGAAATGACAGAAATTAGGCGATAAGAAGATACGAGTTCAAGTAATGTGGCAAATCGTGTCTGTTTGGATAGGGGTTAGATGCATTGGCTATAAAGGTCTACACACTGTTCTGCTTTTCATCGTATCAGCCCTGAGTTTCATGTGACAATGGTGGGTGGAAGTCTGATGGACTTTGCCTTACACTTCAGGAGTCACATTTACTTCCGGATTATGGTGATACAAACTTTAAAAAAGAGTCAAATATTCCGTCCTCCAGAGGACAATTGAAAGGTTTTACCTTTATGAGATCTAATTCTTTTTTTTTTTTTTTTTTTTTTTGCTTTTTGGGTCACACCCGGCAACGCTCAGGGGGCTACTCCTGGTTCTGCACTCAGGAATCACTCCTGGCGGTGTTCAGGGGACTATGTGGGATGCCGGGGATGGAACCAGGGCCGGCATAGGCCGGTCGCGTGCAAGGCAGACGCCCTACTCGCTGGGCTATTGCTCTGGCCCCGAGACTTCTAATTCTTTTGTTTGTTTGGTTGGTTGGGTTCTGGGACACACCTGGAGATTCTCTAGTCTTACTTCTGACTTGGCACTCAGGGATCACTTCCGCCCAACCAGAGAACTATACGGAATGCCAGGGATTGAACCTGGGTCAGCTGCGTGCACAGCAAGTGTCCTACTCATTGTAGTGTCTCTCCAGGCACCCTTTTAATATATTTGTGAGAAAAGTGATAACACCAAGAAGGCCGTGCTGATGCAGTGGATATTTTTTTGGAACCAATTCCTCAAACATATCCGATAGTTGTGCTCAAGATATTAAATCTGTCATTTGCTGGTGGGTCACACAGCTGGTGTTTTGGTCAATTGCAACTGCAGTTTCTGCCAATATTGTCTCTGTTTAATGAGTATTTTATGCCATAGAATTTTTTACTTTAAAATTCTGATATAATTGAGAGCTCGTGTTTAAGGGTAAACGTGCCTACAAGAGCATCATGCAATTATCAGACTATTACAAATCATTGTGACTTTATCAAAGTTTACTGAAAATGCACTTGAAAAGTTTGGGTGAGTGAGATGGAAAATACGTCCTTATCGTTTCAAAACAGGTAAAGGGATTTTTTTGCATTCTTATTTGTATAATAGGAAAAGTAGGGTTTTAATTCTTTTATTATTTCCTTTTACTGATTAACCTTTGATTAAAATAGAAACAAATCAGCAACATCCATGGGTTATTATGAAAATCAAGCACAATTCTAGGCGCTGTGCAGACAACAATAAAATGGTGGGGGTGTGGGAAGTGGGTGATAATTCCTCCCCAGGATTCTCTGGCACTATCTCATTCTCTCTCTATCTGTTCACTGAGGCTATTATCTCTTGTTTGGTTTATCTTTGGTTTCTTAACAGTTTCCAAGAGAGTGCCTGGCACAGACTAAGCACTTGGATGTGTGATTAAATTATCTCACACTTTTTAATGAGTTTGATAAGCACCATGCCTCCCGACTGCCTCATGACGACTGGGCTCAGGGAGAGCAAGGAACCGCTCCTCCCCAAGATACCTGAAGAAACTGCTCCAGGGTGGGTGTCGATGATCCGGGCTGGCATGGCTGGAGTTCTGATGAGAGGGAAGTTCAATGAGCAAGGAAAATGGCAGCGCCCATGCTGGAACCCACCATGCTCCCTCCGACTGCCTCATCAACGGCTGGGCACAGGGAGAGCAAGGAACCGCTCTGCCCCATGTCTGAGAGTCTCTGGACCAGCATACCTGGGCCGGATTGAGGAAGAAACTGCTCCAGGGTGGGTTCCAGCCTTGGCCCACCACCCCGGCAGAACCTCACAACAAGCCAGACGACCCCCCACCCACTCCATGGGCGCCGCCATTTTCCACATTGGACTTCCCTCTCATCAGAACTCCACCCAGCCGACCAGCCCATCACAGCCCGGATCATCGACACCCACCCTGGAGCAGTTTCTTCCTCAATCCGCCCAGGTATGCTGGTCCAGAGACTCTCAGACATGGGGCAGAGCGGTTCCCTTGCCTCCCCTGAGCCCAGCCGCTCATGAGGCAGTCGGGAGGCATGGTGGGTTCCAGCCTTGGCCCACCATCCCGGCAGAACCTCACAACAAGCCAGACGACCCCCCACCCACTCCATGGGCGCCGCCATTTTCCACATTGGACTTCCCTCTCATCAGAACTCCACCCAGCCGACCAGCCCATCACAGCCCGGATCATAGACACCCACCCTGGAGCAGTTTCTTCCCTCAATCCGGCCCAGGTATGCTGGTCCAGAGACTCTCAGACATGAGGCAGAGCGGTTCCTTGCTCTCCCTGTGCCCAGCCGCTCATGAGGCAGTCGGGAGGCATGGTGGGTTCCAGCCTTGGCCCACCATCCCGGCAGAACCTCACAACAAGCCAGACGACCCCCCCCCACTCCATGGGCGCCGCCATTTTCCACATTGGACTTCCCTCTCATCAGAACTCCACCCAGCCGACCAGCCCATCACAGCCCGGATCATCGACACCCACCCTGGAGCAGTTTCTTCCTCAATCCGCCCAGGTATGCTGGTCCAGAGACTCTCAGACATCGGGCAGAGCGGTTCCTTGCTCTCCCTGTGCCCAGCTGTTCATGAGGCAGTCGGGAGGCATGGTGGGTTCCAGCCTTGGCCCACCATCCCGGCAGAACCTCACAACAAGCCAGACGACACCCACCCACTCCATGGGCGCCGCCATTTTCCACATTGGACTTCCCTCTCATCAGAACTCCACCCAGCCGACCAGCCCATCACAGCCGGGCTCGCGCTGGCTGCTTGCGCCGCGGTTCATCAATAAAGGCTTTTTTTGGAGGTGTTTATAGAGTATGCCTCCCGCACTGCAAGCCTAGCAAGCTGCTCGTGTTGTATTTGATATGCCAAATGCCAGTAACAATTATATTAGATCATTCTCATGACCTAATATAATGGTTTGAGGCTCTTTATGTTCCTGTACCAAGCCGATGCCCTTGGCTCTACAGCATGTGACAGGACATATTGAGATATTACTGGTGCCCGCTCTAGCAAATAGATGATTAACGGGAAGATCGTGATCGTGATTGATAAGCACCAATGATCTTTCCACACACCTTTTCCTCATTCAGTTTAAATTTATAACTTGAATTTAAACATACGCTATTATTAGATTGCACATGGATTTTACTCATATATCTCTAGTACACTCATAGCTAACAGTTATAGTTTCATG
Organism: Cryptotis parvus; assembly: GCA_021461705.1. Classification (NCBI taxonomy): domain Eukaryota; kingdom Metazoa; phylum Chordata; class Mammalia; order Eulipotyphla; family Soricidae; genus Cryptotis; species Cryptotis parvus. Next base: position 87,217 of record JAJIBD010027861.1, read on the forward strand.
TTCTGAGTCCTCCCAACTTACTATCTCTGTGACATTGTTTCTCACTTTCACACCATTAAATTATAGTGATAGTCCATAAGTTGCTATTGAAATGTGATGAGGTATGCAAATCTTGAACTTGGTGGCACATATTGAATTCTCAAAAATACCTAAAGTTGTTGTGATTTTCCAGTATGAATATTACACTTTTTACTTAAAGTTCAATCCTGTCTCCTGCCAAATCACTTAAAACAGCAAGATTATCTGACTTCAAAAGTTAATTACAGGTTTCTCTTATCTGTATATATTCCATTATATATTTAAGTTATTTTAAGGTCCCCAGCATCCCAGTCACAGACTAACTTGTCAGTCTAATATTCATTGGAGTGTTTGGGCTTCCACCTGATTCCATAGTGAGAATAAGGTAAACAACCTTCTTTATGGCCACTTTCCCCAGGATGTTCTTTTCACACTTAGAAATAATAACAGAAAATATTTCATCTTTCACTTTTGTTAACTCTGAGGAAACTGCCTTTTCTGTTCTGATTACCAAATCTCCTATTTGTTCTAATTTTTTTTTTGAAAGTTGAAAAAGATGACTTTTTTTTTTTTTTTTGCTTTCTTGGGTCACACCCAGCAGTGCTCAGGGGTTTCTCCTGGCTCTGCACTCAGGAATTACTCCTGGTGATGTGGTGGTGCTCGGGGGACCATATGGGATGCTGGGGATTGAACCTGGGCCAGCACAGGCCGGCCGCATGCCGCTGGGCTATCACTCCGGTCCAAGTGATGGCTTTCTAACAAGGAGAAAACAAAATTGGTCTCCAAAAGGTGACATTCCCTGATAAAGATAACTGAAAATGGAATAATTGTATTGAGTGTCTGAATGATATGCATGACTGAAGTGTGAAAGATGTTACCAAGCTCTTACCCCCAGCTCTCTGATGCAGTCCAGTAAGATTGGAAGCAGATTATCTGCATTTCTTGGTCCAAATTTAAGCGAAGGTTGACCTGTACAACTTTGATAAATCTTCATCTTTGGATTGTGCTCTGAGATCAGGTAGTATTGAGCCAATGTGATAGAAGCACATTAATTGTAAATATTTTCATTTCATATAGTGTTCATATTTTTATCTTTTGTCTTCCATTTTCATTTCACTTTTAATATGTAAAGTTAACCTTTTTCTTTTTGCTTGATTTTTTGAATGTGCTGGGACTTTTAAAATAAGTGTGTTTTTCATTACTAACTTCATTATACCCATATCACAGAACCAGCATGGAGAAAAAGGACCCTGTCATTTAGAAAACAGTTATTCGAGTTTGGGATTACTGAAATTTTGGAGAACATGAATCTGGGAAAATGGCCCTATGTGTTTGAATATATTTAGCATTATCTCTGGTCTCTGTCCATTAAATGCCTGTCATGTTACCCAAAAAGTTGTGGCAGACAAAAGATAGGCAGACATTATCAATGGTCCATTTTAGGTGAGGTAAACACAATTATATACTATGCACAGAGCTTAAAGATTTGCATGTAGTTTTTACAGTAATCCTGAAAAAAGGGCATTATTGCTTTTATTCTTATCAGCGAAGAATTTGAGATCCAGATGGCTTAAATAGTTTCTCCGCGGTTACAGAGATACCAAATGATCAACTCTTTTTGCTTTACTGTGTTGTACATTATGATCATTATTTTCACACAGAAGCTGAATACTGAATATTATCACATTTTCAGTTATAAAATAAGCCACAAATTATAGAAGGAAATGAAACGCAAATTTCAGATAATTCCAGTTTATAATATTGTAATAAAACAGATATAATGTCCATTATAAAGTATAAAATAAGAGTGAACATGAAAACAGAGACCATTTTAAGATATAATAATTGATGATTAACTCATATTGGGGCTCGGTTTTTTAATAATAATTTTTTTAACATATTGATTTTATTTTTCTAACATCATTATATTACTCAGATTGGAAAGACTAGAGGATATGAAGCCAAAAATTTTCTTTGGAAAGACAATAGTAAAATGCTTATATTATCTATAGTTTACATCATAGTATTGTTTCAATGTTAATTTTTCAGTTTAAAATTATATGACTGCTATGCAAGATGTTAACATTAGAATTAGATGGTACATGGAAGCATTTTATCTTTGGAATTTTTCAGTATGTGCAATATTAAATAAAAATTAGGTATGTAGGACATAAAAATATAGAAAATGCTTATAGCACTTGCCTTGCATGTTATGGGCCCCGGTTCAATCCTTCATACTACATAACTCCCAACCTCAGCTTCATAGGAGCAAGTAGTATTGAGACTCACCAGGCATGGTGCAACCCCTCTCTTCACATATACAAAATGTAAAATGAGTATATAAATACTTAAAATTATGTTAATTATTTGGAGATGGTTTCTTAATTTTATTGTATTATCAATAGCATATTTATTTTGAGCACACTGATAAAAAACATGTTCTACCTATTTTAACTACCTAAACTGGTCAAGGTAATATCTAATTATATGTCTTGCTAGACATTAGTATGGGTAATTAGATAAATTCCAGTCTCTCTATTTTCTGTTCATCTTTGTTTTATAGTGTCTTTTAGTATATGATACATGCATGTCGGGGATGCTGCGGGGTCCCCAACAGTGCCGGGAAGCGAGTTCCCTCCTACCTCCGAAGTGAACGGGGAATGGATGAAAACTCAGAAATCTGATGCAGTTTTAAAAGGCTTTACTTATCACAGGTTCAGACATACAAATCAGCAATAGGAAAACCCTGTGCTTAGGATTCCTGGCTAAAACCTCAGCCACGTGTAGGCCAAGATGGTGGCCACCATGTGTTAAGGCCCTGTAAAGAGGAAACAAAGACTCCCAAGAAGAGTGCAAGCCCCAAAGAGAGCCCCCAAAAGAGAGAAGAGCAAGAGAGGAATCAGGCTGGTTTTATACCCTGCAACTCAGACCTCCCACTATTTTTGGGAAGCAGGCATGGTCAAATGTCTCAGGCAATTTCTCCCAGCACCTCACCTAGGCCCTTTTATATGCTAATGTATTGAGCCAAGATCTGCCTGGAAATGCCTTTATAGGGTAGAGAAAGGGGTTTCTGAGATGGTATGTCTCTGTACCAAGGACTAATACTAATGCCAGTTAAAGATTTCTCCAAGCCTTCACAAGACACTTGTCTACTTCATGGTAGTTTTGTATTTTAGTTGCCTTTGAGTTATCAGGGAGCCATACTTGCTTGCTTGGAGGCAAACAGCATTTCTCTCTGGTCTAATTACTTAGAGATCCAATGTGGCCAGGCAAATATGCTGGTAAGATCTAGCTAGTCCCACGATGATTGTGGTAGTGTCAGAGAATATTTATACCAGCCAGTACAGAATACATGGTCAGATAAACTGCCACATTTAAACTACCCCCCCCCTATCTACGAAGTGATCTGCAGGAGGCAATCCAGGGCAGATGCAGAGGCTTTTAGGTTTTTAGGTGTCCTGCAACACATGCACACCTATTCTCAGAGATTTTTCTTAGAAAGAGGGTTGAAATTAAATCTTAACTCTGGTTTTAAACTCTAGAGTGTGAAACGAATGTTTAAGAGCAGTTAGTATAAGTTTCAATGGCCAAAATAATTTAGTATTGTATTATTCAGTCATCCCACTAATGTGGGTTTCTTAGGCAGATGAAAGATTACAGAAGGTTGTTCTCATAATGAGAATGAGTCTACGTACCTAATGTTCTAGAACTACCATTAGGAAATGCAAGTATGTCATTGCTCTGCTCTGCTGAGATATTTCCCCATAATTTCCAATGTTGAAAGCTTACAGTAGAGAGAACTTTATTTGGAAGCTTAGGGTTCCTTCCTCAGCACATAGCCTCCACAAAAAATCTCAGCGTCTCTCCAAGGTGCGGTGATTTAGTCTGCACTTACCCCCGTGTCCATACAAGACTGGAATTACTCCATAGGTGAATTCATTTACTCACTGAAAGGAGATTTAGTAATAAAAGGCAGGTTTTATGTGTCCGTTAAATGTGAAGGTTGGCTTTAAGTAACAGTGAAGCGATCTGAACTTAAAGTTTCTATGGAATGCACTCTTAAAGATTTTACTAAGTACTCTGTAACCACAGTTCAAAAACACCCTAAAAGTTGTGTGTTTTGTTTTGATTGTGTGTATAATATCCTTACATTAATTTGATTGACTGCAAGGAAATAGACCAAACCCAGATAGAAAATTAACAGTGATCTTTATATGACAACAAAGGGGTAGCTTGCCATGCAGAACAGCAGTTGAAAGTGCTTGGTACAATTTAAACCTTAGTATTAGAGGCAGAATTTTTTGTATTCCACAACAATATTATTTTTGGCTGTGGCTAGTGAGATTCTGAGCAACTTCATATTTGATGAGATGAACTATTTCTCTTTTCTGTCTTTCCATGTAAATATAACAATGGTATTTATATTGGAACAGTCATATTTTAACCCTTAATTTATTACTGAGTACCTGAGCTTATGTATCTGTTATCTTTCTTGGTCCTGGCAATACTTATTTTCCCAAAGCTTTGAATATATTTGATTATGTTTCTTTTGATTTTCAAGATTCCCTCCTGTGAATTTTTCCATGGCACAATTCTAATATTGCTCTTTCAGTTGAAGTCACAATTAATATTTTAAGTAATCATAGAAAAGTAAAGACCAAATGCATTTGCTTAATATTAATTTAGGGGAAGAACATCCCCCAAATATATTATTATTTAAAAAGAGCAAAATGCCTTGATCCAAATCATCTTCTCCACCTCAAGCCAACTTCCAAGTCATTTTTTCTTTAAACTATAAGTTGAACATGAGTAATTTTCTGTGAACCTTGCAGGAAAGTTCTACCTATCCTATCTCTGTTTCTGGTTTTAAATACTATTATTAGAGTTTTAGTCTCCCAGATTAAATCAAAGTACATGTGCAACTGCCAAGTTTCCCATTTTCACTATAATGTCATCAGTGTATTATCCTTGTCAGCTATATGAGATGAGCTTTTTAAAGGAATAGGTCAAATGTCTGGGATGACTTGACGGGAGAGCATTTGTATGGCAAGAATAAGCATGTGAGTTCAGTCCACGCACAGCCACGCATGCCCTCACATGATCATGCTGACACCATAATTTGGGATCCAAATCGCACAACAGGATATATGGTTTCCAGTAGCGCACTACAGCACGGATACCGGAATATAGCAACTAAAGTATGTGTCCTCTAGCAAGCACACATCTAAAATGTGCAACTCCCAATCAGCAAAGCAGAAACATAAAGGGAAGGCATCAAGAAAAAAGAAGAAACGGCATATGAATAAAAATAAAGAATGTAAGTATTTTAAAGCATTTTTTGAATTATTCAGAAATAGTGCAGGGCTATTCCTGGAAGTAGCTAGAAAGAACAAAGGACTCTAAAATTTTTCAGGCATTAATTGAGCCCACTACAACATATTAGAGCTTTATGATGTGAATGTTCTGAGATAGGACTCTTTAAATATGGGGCACAGTGTTCCCCCAAGAGATGAATATTTCTGATGTCAATTGTCCTGCTAAGAAGTAACTCTTAAGATATAAAATATAATTTTGGAACTTAAGTCCCCCCAAATAGAGAAAGGAGTGATTTCCTTTATTGAGAGTAATCTTTTATTGAACTTGGAGTCTAACAATTTATGATATGCTCAAGGAAAAACTCAGATAATGGGAAAGATGATCTTTATCAAATGAATATTGTTGCAGTTGGTTGAATTTTGTGAGAGTAGTTTTGGGCTAAGTGGCTTCCTGGCAGAGGGGACCATCTCCCAAAGCCTGAAAAATAATGACCTTTGGTATTGTCTCCATTAATTTGTGAGACTGTGTTAATGTGTGTGGGTGTCTCTGTGTGTTAACTCACAACCAGGGCATCATACATGTGAGAAATGCACTCTACAACTGAGTCATATCACCAACAAAAAGAATGTGTAAAATCTGTATGGAAAAAAATTCTGTTAATTTAGTTATAGCAACTTAAGGAAAGGGTCAGTTCATAGCCTCTAGATACAGTATATCTCTAGATACACTACTATCTAGAGATAATATTTCGGTCCCCAAATAAGAGTAGAAGCTATAAAATCCAGCCATTTCTTGTATGTAAGATTTTTCTTTCAGTTGCCATCCTTGGAGGATAGTGGTTTTATTAGAAAGCTGTAGATTTCTTTAAAATAACTCTAGTCACAATTAAGAACTCTTTTTTCTCTAAATGTGCGATGGATACAAGCAGTTTGCATCATCTAAATATTTTTAACACCCACAAAGAGGTATCTGTTTTCTCTCTTTGGTACATTTAGTCTCGAATTCATCTGCACATTTCAATTATTTTTACAACAATCTCTTATCTAGTTCCCTAATTTCTTGTTAGGGTACGTGATGCATTAGGTTTCTGGATCAGAGACAGAGGTTAGTCTAATTAGGATAATTAAAGTTGTTCTTTTATTCTCAAGTTTTATTCAGGGACTTAATTTGGTATTTTGTTTCCTACTTTATCTTTTCTATTTGTATTAGAAAATGCTGGAAACAAAGACAGAACCAGCCCGTACTCCGTAATTAGATAGTTTCGTTCTTCTTTTTTCTTCTTCTTGTTATATAATTTTTTAGAATGGGGATCACACTGCAGTGATGTGGTGTGGGGGTATCCAGTCCCACTGTTACTGATCCTGAACCTGGTAGTATGGGTGCAATGGTTAATGCTTGGGTGCAACAGCATTTGGAGGCCTCCCCAGGGGTATATGTCTCCAGGAACTTTGGGGTGTCCACGTGGTGCCAGTGAGCAAATTTGGAATTTGCCTATGCTAGATATATGCTCTAGCACTTGAACTATACTTCCATATCTGCAGTCTCTTCTCTCATCTTTATTTTTTTGTCTTATGATGGTCAAAAAGCAGTTGAGAAGAACAGTCCTAGTGCCATCATAATTACATATATCTTAACATTTTTCAGGCTGTTCTAGAACTTCCTGGCCCCAAGGGGTTAAGAAGTTACATGATGTGAATATTAAGTTATTAATTACTTAAAACTAGCCATGAAAAAATATTTCTGTGACCATGAAAATTGGTAGTAGGCATAAATCATTGAGCTTACTCTTTTTTCCTCATTTTCCCCAAAGAACTGTCTTACCAGTATATCACCAAATTTAGGCCAACAGATATAGTTAATTATTATATTTTTATTATAGGTTAATTTTTTTTCCAAAAAAATTTTTTTGGAGAAAATTTTCTTCTTTTCCAGGACTAGGGGAAGAAATGTTAGTTTTTTTTTAATTTTCTTATGTTTTTGAAATTGATCTTTGAGTTGAAATGATTATTTCAAAAAAAAATTTTATAAAAAGAAAACTTGTCTTGGATTCTTCTAAATTTAAAAAATTGATTTAATTTTAGATTCAGCTAGATCCTGAAATATTAATGAGAAAAATACTTTCAGTGGAAATAGAGGTGGTCAAACAGGTTTACTGACTGGGATGGGAGGGATATTAGGAAGTTTATTGATTGAAAATAATGGGTACTTCACATCAGGAAAAGAGGCTCGATGTTGCATCAAATGAGATAGTTACTGCAAAAAGAGTCCACTGGAACAAGAGCATATGGAGAATAATGTGTCCATATTCAAATTAGTGCCAGATTTTTGTGTTTTGTTGGATGCTTTTCCATAGATTTGAGAAAAAAAAAGAATACAGCAGCTAAAACTCGCCTCTTCACCTTGAGTGAGGAACTCTCCAAGAAAGCAGATGGTTCTGTTTCAATTCAGGAGTTACTGTCAAGGGATTTCCTCAAGCTGCCATGAGCAAGAAGAATTTGACAATCCTCAGTGGTAACATTTTTATTACTATTTGTATAGCTAAATTCATAGCTTTTCTGCTGGGATTTTGGAGTATTATTAACAAAGCAGAAACTTGGAAGCAAACTAGCAAATGTCAGAAAATTATATCTATTTAACGTATCTCGTGGATCTTTCAAGACCTTAGTATTTCTTCATTAGTCATTAGCGAAGAAGCAAAGAGGAGCAATGTATTTGTCTTTATTTATTTTGTATGGCCTTGGAGCAGACATATTGATAAATGTATTATTTGTTTAGAAATTTATCAAATTTTGAAAGCTGTTAATGCCAGTATTATTTTGTTGATTACAGTGTGCCATCTGAGTTTGTTGCTTTCTTATTATGTAGGTAGATAAGTGAGAGTTTGAGTTTCGACCTTGATTATAATGTACTTTATTCTAATGTTGGTCATTCATAATGGAGTATCTGCTATTTGGAGGAGCCGTGGTGAGTTAATTTGGGTCACTGAACTCTTCATGTATGGTAGAACCAGATCAAATAGGCCTTCGAAAGCCCTAATATTTGATATATTATGCAATAATATATTTTTGTTGTATTGATTAGCTCATATTTCAGTTACTTTAGTTAATCAGTTTTAGTTAAAATCACTTTCAATAGATAGCTAGAGCTAAAATTTCTCTTAGAATCTTGGCCAAATATCTTGGCTACATTTTATAGAATTTAATGATTTGAATATGCTTCAGTGATCATTTTTTAACATTTTCAATTGCAAAAATACTGTGGACCATTAGCTTTCAAAATCAGAAATATTATGTAGGACAAAAAGTGGTGCAGGCTAAATTTTTTTATAATGTTGAAAAGTCAGTATTTGATAGATTCTTAATGTCTGCAAGTGAAGGAGAGAAGGGCTATTTCAGAAAGCACATCTACACTTTATTTCTGCAGAATTTAGTCTGGGAAATCATGTCACAGCAAGAGTTTTTGAAGCCCATTACTTTTTACTGACAGGAAAGGTGGATTGGTCATGTGCAAAGAACAGGGGCTTTGAGTCAGTGAGATACACTTTATTCTGTTACTCTAACTGCTGCATCTGAGGCCTTTTCCCAACTTGAAAATGGGGGAGAAGAGTATATTCCTCCTGATGATGAAGTGTTAGTAGGTGAAAAACTTTCAGGTTGCTAGACTCATTGGATTTTACCTGTCCAGTGGTGGTCGCTCACTAATTGGTATTTTCTTATCACTCTTAAGGATGACTCAACCCTCTTTAATGATCATAGAACATGCTTGGGGAATGATAATGTTAGACAGATAAAAGGTGACACAAGAGAAGCCCAACAAAAATAACAGAGTTGGATCAAATATTTAGAAAAATAGACTTTTTTAGACTTGATTTTGTCAGCTTCTGGAGTTATAGAACCATGAGGTATTTCAGTTATATTTTCCATACTTCAGTTACCTGTAATATGACAAAGTCAAAGTAGATCTGAGAAAACACCAATGTCAATTGTTATTTCAAAGATAAGGGCTCCAGTTTTGCCTTTAGTACGCGACATGTTAAACTGTAGTTTAAAAATGATTTTGGAAAAATATACGTGGAACTTAGTATAATTCAATTTTCCAAACATTCGACAAGAACATTCCTTATTAATGGCAAAATCCATCTTGCAAGCTAGGAAAGATAGTCCAGGGATTAAGGTGTATGCTTGACTTTTGTTTACCAATAAATGGCTTCATCCATGTTTATTCACCTAAGCATGCCCAGGCACTGTCCTAAGAGACCGCTAGCACCACTGGGAGGTTTGGGTCATCCCGAAGCACAGCGAGTCTGAGCAGCTACCGAACCATGGGCCAGTTTGCAGATGATCAAATAGGAGAACACCTAATCTCCATCCCCCAAATATAAGCAGTTAAGTCAAAAACTCAGAAAAGAAACTAAAAATGTCATTGCTCTAAGGGAGCATGTTTGGGGTAATGGTTTAGAAAGAGTTTGATGTTTAAAACTTAATTTTATTTAAAAAACTAGTTTTTTTTTTGTTTGCCTTACTATTTGGAGAGAGACATTTTTTCTGACTAATGCTAGGTTTCTGAGTGAAATTATAATATTTTTTGCATTGATGGTACATTTTCAGAAGAAACTATTCTAATTGCCCATTAGTATTTTAATTTTGTTAAGTATAATTTAAATTGACCAAATAATGCAAGATCTTATAGAAATACTTATTTAGTAAAACATGTAGACATAAAAGCTTTCAAAGTAATAGTATATATGCATACATAAAACGTATGGAAAGTGGATATTACTGTTAGAGTTCAAATTTATTCACTGTGATGGCACCGTTGCTTTTCTCTCATTTGTAGAAATGCTGCTTCTTTTATTTGACTTTTAATTCCTAAAACAAGAGCAGAGAAATAAATTACATGAAAATATGTACAATGAGCCACTGCAGTCATGAGTACATAGCAGTCACAAGTTGCTAGAATAGTTTTATTCTATTAATAATGGTATTTTATACCAGTGAGCCATTAAATCCAGGGCATTTGTAGAAGAGTTTCCATGCAATCTCTTACTGGTTTTTCTTAAATGATATTTCTGTGAGGAAGATAACAAATTGTAGCTGCCAGACAGGCTAATGTTTCCCAGGTTCTTTGCGGCTCTTGTAATACCCAGCATTAGGAGTGTCGGTTATCCTTCCCTGATTGTTGAACTTATCTGAAGAAGTTAACTGTTTTTTGATTGTAGCTAATATTCCTGTGTATAAAAATGGCTACTTCAAATAACAGTGAAAAGACAAGGAACAGTTGTACAATGCTCTTGTTTCTTCTGTGGTTGTTCTTTCTGTTCAGTAGAATGGTTATTCATATTATATGTATTATATATATTATAATATTATATTATATATAATATATTATATTTTATATATAATATATCTGGCTTGTTGTGAGGCTCTGCCGAGAGTGGTGGCCAGAGGCTAGAACCCACGCCATGCCTCCCGACTGCCTCAAGGAATGGACTGTGCACAGGGAGTAACAGGAACAGCTCTGCCCCAAGTCTTTGAGAGACTCTGGACCAGCATACCTGGGCCGGATTGAGGAAAAGCTGCTGCAGGGTGGGTGTCAGATGATCCCGGGTTGTTATGGCTGGTCTGCACCCTCACTACACGGGTGCCGCCTGGCCCCACCACCCCGGCAGAGCCCACAACAAGCCCAGACCACCACCCCTCAACCCACAGGCGCCGCCATTTTTCCACATTGGACTTTCTCGTCAGAACCCAGCCAGCAGACCAGTTTCCATCACAGCCCGGTTCATCAATAAATGCTTTTTTTGGAGGTGTTTAAAAGAGTTTTGCCTCGTGCTCGGTAAGCCTGGCAAGCTTCTCGTGTTGTATTTGATATGCCAAATTCCAGTAACATTTCTATTAGGTCATTCCATGACCTAATATAATGGTTTGAAGGCTCTTTATGTTCCTGTTGCAAAGCTGATGCCCCTGGCTCTCTACTGGCATGGACAGGAACATATGAAGAATATTACTGGTGCCCCTCTAACAAATAGATGATCAACGGGAAGATGGTGATCCGTGATCATGATATATCTATATATATTATATATCCTATGAAATACTTATTTATTAAAAACGTGTAGACCTAAAGGTTTCAAAGCAATAGTATGCATACATAAAACTTATGGAAAGTGGATACTACTGTTAGAAGTATCCTCTCTTTTATGCTTCATTACAATCTCTCATGTGTTTGCCTGGGGTGGAATTTTGCTTCTTGAGGCAAAACCATGTGATTTGGGTTGATTTCTAACCCTGTTGGGTTCCATTTCTGTGCCTCTGCACAAGTTGAAGATGTAAATTAGAAAATGAGGGTGAGTTCATTAAAAAGTGCTCAGTGGGGTACTATACTAATGTACTCAGCTGTTCAGTGTGAGTTTGGTGCATAGGAGGGACCAGGAAATATTTGCTTTATTATGGTTATCAATGCTTTTTAGATTTTCAGCATACAGATACATCTTAGAGATAATGTGGATTGGTTATATACCACCACAACAAAACAGGTATTACAATAAAGGAATGATATATGTGTACATATCATTCACTCTATTATAATATATATAATACTATAATATATATTAATTGTTATATATATGTAATTTCCCTTTATGTCAATGTTGTGTTTAGAGCTATATTGGGGATATAGTTAAATGACATATGCATGCGCAGCAAATGTGAGGATACTGAATTTGATTCTTAACACTTATTTCCACGTCTGCTGGTGACCCTGCTGGCCTCCCAAGCATTGCCAAATAGTGGCACCTGCATGAAAGAAATATCATTATTACTGTACACTATTGTGTGTTAAATATACAATAGCATTGTGTCTGAAAAATCAAGAGATACTTTTATATTTTTAATAAACTTAATAAACAGCAACAAAATTGAGCAGTGCAGCTTAGGAAAAAAAATGATAATTTCCCATATGGAATACCTTCAAAAGCATCAAAGAAATAGCAAAGACAATGAACCTCTGGCTCCGGGCACATCTCTTCAACTCCACCGTTCTCCCTGCATACGCCTCAGAGACCTGGGCCCTATGGAAACAGGATGACAATGCTATTCTGGTCTCCCAAAGGGGAATCAAAAGAGCTATGCTTGAAATATCACGCCTCACTCAAGTGAAAGACAGAATCCGGAACTCCGACCTCCATCGCTGTTCCAGAGTCAGGGGACACTGTCTCGTTTGCCAAGGCATTGAAAATCAGATGGGGCTGGACATGTAATGCTATTTGGAGACGACCGCTGGACTAGAACCGTACCAACTGGATCCCACAGGATGTCAAAAAGATCACCTGGGCACCCACCTACAAGATGGTCAGACATCTTTGTTAAACCCTGAACGAACGGTTTGAGGCTCTCTGTATTCCCCAAGCAACCAGATGCTTTTGGGCTACACTGCAGGTGATAGGGTCAAATGGAAATGTTACTGGCGCCTGCCGAGCAAATTGATGAATAATGGGATGTTAGTGATCAAGTCACAAAAGAATTTCCCATATATAGTTTTCTGTATAATGTACTTCCTGTACTTAGTTTTCATCATGCTTCTTTCCTATCCTTTGCATAGTTAAAAGTCTACTGCATGTCTTTGCATGTCTCACTTTCTCTTTCTCTCTTTTTATTCTGAACAAAGGTAATGATTACGGTTGTATCCTTTGGCCCCACGCCATAAGTGATTTCTGATCTCAGTTTGTTCACTTCACTTGCACCACTTTTCTTCCCATTGTTCATCAATTTGCTCGAGCAGTCACCAGTAATATCTTCATTCATTGGGAATGACGCCCATTATTGTTTTGGCATATCGAATGCACCAGAGGTAACTTTCAGGCTCTGCTCTGGCTCTGGGTTTATCTCTGGGGGACCCAATCTTTTCTATGTCGTCACCAACAACCATCCAGGGCCCAGGGAAGAGTCCTGGGTGTGAGCAAAGCCTATTTCCTGACTGCCACCTGCTGACACACCAGGCACCACAACTGACCTACAACCCCTCAAGGTAGTCTCAGTTTGTTAACTGAGTTAATTAATAGTTTATATTGCCAGGCTATTCTCTACATCCTAGTCATCTTATATTTGAAATATAGAGATTTGAATAACTGCATTAGCTATTTAATTTGTTTGTGCACCTGTGTTTGATCAATGAATTCAAAGGAAATGAAGTCACTTAAAGGTAATAGATATAGTAGTTTTAATGGATTAAACAAGAGTTGAAAATGGACTAAAAGTTCACTTTCCTCTATCATTCAAGTTATTGTATTTTTCCACATTTTCTTTTTGAATTTTACATACCGTAATTTATAATTATTTAAATATATCAAGTGCACTTGCCATTCCTTGAAAAGGTTAGTGCTAGAGGATGTGTAAATCTTCTTTTATGATTAAGATGACAAGTAAAATTATGATCTAAGTCAAGGTTTTATAAAACATTGACTTGAATATGCTTTTTTAAAGTAATTTCACTTTACGCTCTCATTGAGATTCAATCCTTATTTGTATGCGATAATCAAGCAGATAATTTTTTGAGTCATTGACAAATGAACCAATGGGAATAAGGTCAAATTAGAATTTTCTTCCCTTTTTTAGAATCACTGAATATTTTACATTCCACATTACTGTTTTATAGACTTTCAATGACTGATAAATAGGACCCTAGGTCTTACATTTATGAAGATATTAATAAATGAGCAGAACTGTGCCCCAATTGCCTAGAGAAAAGGACAGAAATGGGACATAGTCACAGGAAATGTAGAAATGAAGACATCCCCTCATCAGTGAGCACCATTTTTAAAAAGAACAAACAGCTCTCAGAAAGCCTCACTGTTTTGCTTCATCTGGAATGACTCAAGCTCTAAACTAAAATTAAAGGAAAAAACCATTCATTTCAGTTTTTTGTCATTACTATTCCCCAAAGTTTTTATTAAAAAAAATTAACTTTGAGGTTTGCATACCTGATTTTTGAAGACTGCGTCTTTATTTATTTTTTATGTCTGGGTCTTGAATTAATTTTTAGTGTTATTTAAATCTTAATATAGTTATAGATTTAAGTAAAATCTATAGCTTTTAGATTATATAGTTATAAGGTTTTTTTGTTCATGATTGAGTTTCCATCATAGGATTATCCAATACCATCATCCCTCTAGGGATGGGCTCAGGAAAGGGCCTACGTGGCTTCAGGCCATGGGGACAAAGGCCACCCCCAAAGCCTGTCTCACAGTACTGATTGGGGAACATGTTACTGCATGCTCATTTTTTAAAATTAAATTTAAAACTTCTGAGTTGTTTATATATTATAGGCTGGAAAATTGATTTAGCAAATCATAAGGTCAGGCATATTTTCAGTGTTGATAACTTTTGAAGTTGGTGGGCCTCCACTTATAGCTTATTTGAGGTGGTGGGGGAGATGCCCACTTTCTCCAGGTCCATCTCTGCCACTAAGCTGGGAAGGCCAGGACTGTTAAAGTCTGTGATGAGCTCCTGAACTGCTAGGCCAGAGCCCCACTTGCCCTACTTGGTGACTATTAGAGTCACACCTGATGCCACTTGACCTTCTCATCATGGAGTTAATCCCTACCACTCTGTTTCTCCAGGATTGTGGACTCAAGCTGGAGGGAAGAATTACATTATGCAGGAAAGAAAGCCAGTCCTAGGTCTTACTCATGGCTTCTGATCCTTGTCTTTCTCACAGTCAAGAATTTATGGGGCAGGGAGTAGTACCATAAATATGTATTTTATTTGGAGACTTTTTGAGGAATGGGAAAGAAGGAGAGAAGTCAGAGAGAGTAACATGCTCAAGAGACAGTGTGGCGTCTCCAAAGGCCAAGAGGACCCAGAACACATCTCATGAGGGAATGACGAGTGACACTTGTGTTCCTGTACCACATGTGCTTGACCACGTGGACACAAGCAGCACATGGCTCTGGCAGCATATACTTGTGCTTCCTTGTTCAGGTTGGCTTTCTAGAGTAATTTTCCCCAAGCTGCCCACATGGGACTTTCTAGCTAGCTTAGTGTCCATTGTAAGGTGGTTGGTAAAGAGGTAGAGTTGAGAGTGTTTGATGGTCTCTTTGAAATTTCTTTCCATGGCCTTTATTCCTGCTGGAGGTTCTCTTAGACAAGGGTCCAGTCTTCTCTGGGTGTGTTGATGCAGAGAAAGTCTCATCAGGCCTTAGTTTCTGAATCTGCAAAAGTGGACTTTTGTAGCCTTGGGGCTATTGGTTTTATTACTTCCTAGGAATTCCATTGCCATGAGGGCCCCTTTCCTATATATCTGCCAACATCAATTTTTTTTACATTTTCTTATACTACTGTGAGTTATACAATTACAGAGATATTCATGATTGGGTTTCAGTCATACAGTGTTCCAGCACCCACACCTCCACCAGTGCACATTTCCCATCACCAATGTTCCCAGATGCTTCCCTTCTCCTACCCCAGCCTGCCTCTATAACAGGCACTTTTCCTATTCTGTCTCTCTCTCTATCTCTTTATCTCTCACTCTTTCTCTTCCTTCCTCTTAAATTGTGACTTGCCCTGTGTACATTTAGGGTTTATCATGTAAATCCTTTACATTCAATGCTTAGTTCTGTCAGCATTAGTGTTTCCAACAATTACTGGAAAACTGGTATATATTTATATTCCACAAATGAATGCATGAATGCAGTCATTTTATCTCTGTTCTTATCCTTCTGACTTCACTCGGCATGATGATCTCCATGCCCAGCCATTTGTAGGTAAATTTCATGATTTCATTGTTCTGACAGCTGCATAATATTTTATTGTGTAGATGTACCATAGTTTCTTTTATCCAGTCATCTGTTCTTGGACACTCTGGTTGTTTCCAGATTAAGTGGCTATTTTGAATAGTGCTATGACGATTATAGAAATGCAGATGGTGTTTCTGCTGTGTGTTTTTTGGATCTCCAGGATATATTTCCAGGAGTGGTATTGCTGGGTCAAATGGGAGCTCAATTTCTAGTTTTTGGAGGGAATGTCCATATTATTTTCCAAAAAGGCTGGAACAGTTGACATTCCCATCAACAATGGATGAGAATCCCTTTCTCCCCACATCCACTCCAGCACTGGTTCTTCTGTTTTGGATATGTGCACGTCTCTGCGGTGTGAGATGGTATTTCATTGTTTTGATTTGCATTTCCCTGATGATTAATGATGAAAGAACTTTTTCATTTGCCTTTTGGCGATTTGAATTTCTTCTTTGTCGGGGTTTCTGCTCATTTCTTTTCTCCAACTCTTAATGGGGTTGGATTTTTTTCTTGTAAAGATCTACTGTGTCTTGTGTATCTTTAATATTGACCTATCAGATAGGCATTGCGTGATCATTCTTTCCCATTCTATGTTCTTTCCTTGTATCTTGGTCACCATTTGTTTTGAGGTGCAGAAGTTTTCAGTTTCATATAATCCCATATGTTTATCTTTGCTTCCATTTGCTTTGTCAGTGGTGTTTCATCTTTGAAGATATCTTTAACTCCAATGTCATAGAGGATTTTTGCCTGTTTTCTTTGATGTACCTTAATAGATTCAGGTACGATGTTGAGATCTTTCATCCATTTTGACCTGACTGTTGCCCATGGCATTAGAAAGAGTTCTAAGCTAATTTTTCACATGTTAGCTGCCCAGTTTTCCCAGCACCACTTGTTGACATGCTTTATTTGCTCCATTTATAGTTTTTTGTTCCTTTATCGAAAATTAAGTGTTCTCATTTGTAAGTGTGTGTTAGGATATTCAGTTCTTTTCCCTAGGTCTACAGGTCTGTCTTTATTCTAATACCATGCCATTTTAATTACTACTGTTTTGTAGTACAGATTGAAGTTGGGAAAGATAATAAAGCCCGTATTCTTTTTCCCCAGGATTGTTTTAGTTATTTTGGGGGGATTATTATTCCATACAAATTTCATAACTGTTTGATCAACTTGTTTCAGAAATGTCATGGGTATCTTAATTGGGAATGCATAAATCTGTATAAAGGTTTAGAGAGTATTACGATTTTGACAATGTTAATTCTCACAATCCATGAGCAAAGTATGTGTCTCCATTTCCTCATGTTTAACTAAGTATGTAAAGGATCTCTACAAAGAAAACTGCCTCATCAACTTTTATCTGATGATTATGGAGAGGGAACAGACAGGGTCACATCTTGTTAAATTACAGCTTCAACTCAGTATTAATCTTCCATATTGTCCAGTATCTAAAAATACAGATCACCAAATTAGCTGGAGCTGTATATGAATCCTATATACTTAGTGAGTTTCTCCTAAAATAAGGGATGCTTCTAATTTTTTGTCATTTATTAATCAAAGAAAACCTTAGGCGCCCCTTAAATATCATATGTACTGAAAATTATGTTATCTTCTTTCTGTTACTAATTTTACTTATTTAATGTATTTTAATGTATTTTGCTTCTATCCAGTATCCAATAAACTTATTTCATTCTTACTTTGATGAGATTTTCCAGATATGATACTATTTTGGTTTGGAAATTTATTCTGTTTCCACCCACATGGCAGAGCCTGGCAAGATACCCGTGTCATATTTGATATGCCAAAAACCAGTAAAAATTATTGTCTCATTCCCATGACCTGAATGAATGGTTTGAGGTTTTATGTATTCCTGGAGTGAGCAGATGCCCTTAGGCTACACTAGCACATGGAAGGACATATGGAGATGTTACTGGTGCCCACTCAAACAAATCGATAAACAATGGGAAGGCAAGTGATAGAAATGATACAAGTGATCCTCTGTCCAATATCTCTAGTGACCTTATGTTAAGAAAATTTGTATTATCTACTAGACACTTTTCTGGCTTTTTAGGATTTTGTTCATCCCCTTTTCTAAAGTAGGGAAACATTTCTTTTCTTTCTGTCCTTAGTTTTTGACTGAGAATCTTTTAATCAAACACATATTAAGTAAAGTAACACAAATACGTTTATTCACTGTATACTTCATCTGTTTAATTGGTTTGTAGGTAAAATGTATAACTCAAAGCGTGGGTTAGGAATGCTGCTCACATCGGACCTTGAACATGGAACAATATATCTTTACAAGTAATAGAAAAAGAAAAGCTGCTTCAGATCTCTAAGGACAGAGATAAGAGCTGCCTGTGAGAATTTGTTATATGCATCCCCCTCCACTCCCGTTTCCTCTCCAGCATTGCAGGGTGTAGTCATAGCTCCAGAGATTAAATTCTGTTCTACCTTTTTAGGGAATAGGACACCTTTGCAAATTTATGTCCTGATTTTTAGTAAATGGGGAGAGAACATATTTCTTGTTTCTGCTGCTTCTCAGTTACCTTCAGCTCAAAAACAGTCCTCTACCAAGTGACACAGTTTGAAGGAACATGTTCTCATAGCTTCTGTTTTAAGAGCCACACCAGGAAAAATAGTTCTGCTCCCCTGACAAATACACTATTGTTTAGTTAAATTAAATTTGGTTGATTGGGTCTCTAAAATCTTTCCTTTAAAATAAGTAATCTGTTCTATTTTTCTCCACTTGATATTTTTTCAAAAAACCATACAGTTACAGATTTTGTTGCAGTGATCATTGTAATTCTCTAGAAGGTTTTAAAATGATAATAGTAATATTTTTTACAGAAGTTTAGATTAAATCTTTCTTAAATCTGGGAGTGATGGGCGCTGGAGGGAGGGTATATTGTTACTGAGGAAAAGTTTTGTAAGTTTTAGTTCTGTTATTCTAATTTTTGTACTATTCTTCAGCATGGACTCTAAGAAATACCATGCATATTGTTTAATGTAGAAAATAATTTATAACATGGAATGAGTCATTTCTAAAAAGCTTGTAATTTAAGCAAAATCCTGAGTTTACAAATCAATTTGCACATATCCTTGGGGTAAATCTTTGACACACATGATTTTATCTTCCTCCTAGCTTTCAGTCTTTCCATGTTATTTCTATTTTCTTCTATGAGTGACTATGATCCCTATACTAGACTCTTGGGTAGCATGGGAACACAGGTTAGAATTATTTTAAGTGCACATCCTCCTGGACTTCTAGTTAAGTGCACATGTGCTCTCAGCAGAGACCAACTTAGCTAAGATTTCTCAAGACTTTTAGAGTTCATGTGCTCTCTTATAGGGCACTAACAGAGGAGGCAAGCATTTGTTAGCTGCTGAGGACCTTTTTAGTAATGTCAGTGCCTCTCTCTCGTACTGCATTTTGTTTATCTTATGCACAAAAGTACCAAATATGATAGATAACCTAGAGACTAATATTTATATGCAATTAGATATTTTCAAGAAACACACAAGGGGTGAATTTAAAGCCTCTTGTTCTCTTGTTCTGTTATACTGAAATAATCTAATTTGATATATATATATATATATATATATATATATATATATATATTATCCCTGAAGGTAGCCTAAAGTGGTCAGAATATAACCACCCTAATGTAATGTGAAATTTAGAAGGTAGAAAAAATTACACGACTTAGAGATTACTTAAAATTGTTGAGAAAATTGCCTGAAATTTAAGTTTCAACTTATCATATTCATGACATGAAATCATTAGACAAGGTGGCATCTTTAATACAAGTGTTTACATATGTTTTTGTGTTTGATTAGTAAACAATGTAGATGAAGATTTATATCTTGTGAAGTTTATATTTAAGTATGTAAGATGGAATACAAATTTTGAACTTGTTTTTAGTATTTTATTGCTATGTAAAATCCTTCCTTCAAATTAAAAAATACATTATGTCACCATAAAAAAGATAAGTGATGGCAAACATTTCCTGTATTGCAAAATGAAAATATTCTAGAGACTTGATGTACTAAGCCACACCTGTAGTTAATAATATCTTATTGGACACTTACGTTTTTGTTCAGAAGGTGATCTCTTATTGAGTATTCTTATCAAAATGGAACACATTCACATTAGGTTTGGATATTATTTACCAGATATTCTTTTAAGTGCTTGCTTTCCATAGTGAAACAGAACAACTCCGTATCTTGACACTTAGAATTTACTTTTTTGTTTAAGGGAATAGATAATACATTATAAACATACAAGAATAAGAGGGATGGAGTAGAAGAAATACAGAAACAAGATTATTGGAGGAATAGAGTGGCTATTGCCATTTTAAATGTATTAGATACAGGGTCACACTGAAAAGCTGACAGGTGTGCTGAAACTTCAGGAGATTAAGCAGTTACCTCTGAGATGACCGGGAAGATTATTTTGTGTGGAATGGGTTGCTAATAAAAATATTTAGTACAGTGTCTAATATTTCCTAGAATATTTGAAGGAGGCCGGTGTTGTTGGAGCAGTATAATTTGAGTCAGGATGTAAGAGACGAAACTATAGTGGTGAAAGTGTGGTTGATGCAAGGGGCGTGGGATCACTGTCGAGAAATGTGACTTTGATTTGAATGAAGCAAAAGGTATTGAGAGCTTTTCAGTTCGCATGAAAACTTTTGGACTTTGTGTTGAGACTAAACTAGAGGGAAAACATTGGTAAAAGCAACAAGAGCAGAGAGGAGGCTGCTGAAACAAATCTACATAATACTTGATTTTGGTCTAACCAAACTAAGTACTAGAAAAATGGTGAGAACTGGGTACATTTTTGACTTGGTGGAGTTGGTGAATGCCATGAGGTGCCAGGGATCAAAACTGGGTGGGCTACATGCAAGACAAGCACCTTACCTGTTGGGTTTCTTTTGGTTACAGCATTCTGCCTCCTTCTCAGCAGTTGTTAAATCCCCTGCTAAGCTGAGTGGTTTGCTAATATATTGCTTTTCCCTTTGTGCCTTGAGCCCTTTGCATGCTCTTGTTTTGGAGCTGCTTCTTTTTATGTAGATATAGGAAGACAGTTAAGGCTAATCTGTTATTCCTGGGCTTGCACAATATTTCTTAACTAAATGCCTCAATTGCCTATAGATTGATTTTAATTCCACACACCCCAGGCAAGGAGGATCCCACCAAGAGACTGAATGAAACCAGGTAGAGAGACCACCCTGGCTTCAATATGGGACAACTTGTCTGTCCCTGAGGTAAGACCTAAAACAAGCTTTGTTCTGACCAAAAGCTAAAATAGCAAGGTCACATAAAGAGTTCTGTGTGTACCTAAAGAAAATGGTCAGTACTCTGAGGGGCTGGGGTGATCAATCTGGTGAGAGGGAATGCAGTAACTCTATGGTGTTATTTCCCAGGAAGGTCACCTTAATCTTAGATGTAGATAAAAGTGTGACTTTTTTACCCTATACAAAGACAATCAAAGAAATAGTTTATTAGCTCAAGGTAAGAGAAATCAACATCCTGAGGGTTTCACACTATCTCCATAAAGCTGGGGCAGAGACTCCTGTGTTTTTTGGCACAGGTGAGAAAAAGCCCTTCTCACTACCTTTGTTTTCAAGGTGAAAAGGGCCTTTTGCCCCCCAGCCTTTGCAAAGTCCTACCCCTGCTCTTGTAAAGCCCTGCCCCTTGCTTGAAAAACTATGAAAGGTGTTCTCTTATTTGGGTTGGGTTTGGAGTGGTTGGAGGTTGTTGTTGTAGTTGGTCAGTGGTCTGAGGGTTGGAGGTCTGAGTTAGTCTGGTCAGCAATCCTTTGCTTGGTTGGTCTCTCCCCTCCCTCCCTCTCTCTCTCTCTCTCTGCCTTTCTCTTTCTCCCTTCTCTATCTCTACTCTAATTGTTCTTTTTGTTGGAGGTCTTGTCAAATGTGGAATCTACCACAAACATGTGAGAGTCAGAGGTTAGGTAAGGCAGAGAAGGGAACAGTGTGCTAATAATTGTTTAAAGTCATAATACCAGCCTAGAACTGATCATTGAATACAGGCTAAAAGATACACATGATAACCTCTAAATGTATGTATTACAATCCACAGTGTGTAAGTGAAGGAAGATAGAAAGAGAGAGACAGAAAAAGAAAGATAGAAAAGAGATAAAGAACCTGCCATAGAGGCAGGCTAGGGAGGGGAAAGAGAATTGAGAACATTGGTGGTGGGAAATGAGCACTGGTGGAGGGGATGGGTGCTGTAACACTGTGTGACCAGAACCCAAAAATGGATATATTTGTAATTGTATATCTCATGGTGGTATAATAAAATATATTAAAAATGATACCTTCTTTTGTTCTTAGCTATTAATAACAATTATATTAGGAGATAAAAATTATTATTAGGAGATAAAAATCCCATGGAATACTGAAAAATATATAACTGTCACTTAATAATCATTTTTCTTTTGAACAGAAAAAATAATATAATGTTTTGGAAGGAAGGGGAGTTAGATTGTAATAGTGAAATCAGAAGTAGAAAAATCATTGTCCAAATTCAAATTCCACCCACCATTTCTAACTGTAAGATCTCATGTAACATGTTTTCAACTCTTTGAATCTCTTTCTCTTTGGTAAAAATGTTGTTATAAAATTTTGTAAAAACGATGGATTGATATAAAATTTTGTAAATAACGATGGATTGATAGAATAAAATTTATATGATACATGTATTGTAACAGATGGCACACAGTAAGTATACACTGCTCGGATTCAGTGTTAGTTACTTAATTATCAGTTAAGAAAGGAGGTTTGGAGAAAATTGGTATAATTTACTAATTATCATTGATGGGTGTGAGCATTTATCTAGAGTTTGAAGACCATATTCTGGCTTATATTGCCATGAGGACCCCTATGACATAGAGAGTTGGAGGGATTACCTGGTTAGGGCAGGTGCCAATAAATATGTAAAGTGAAAAGACAATGGGCCACTTTCATGAAAAATAGCACTTATCACCAAATATATGCTACACCTTAAACTCTGTGCTTCATATCAGCTCAGCTTTTGGCTACTTAAATTAGAGTTTATCCTGCTTAGAAAATTGTCTTAATATTCCAAGGCTGTAGTGATAGGCGGAACCGCTATTGATGGCACTGTTCATATATTATATTTATTTTTGTACTTATCTTCTAATTTTCCATAAGAGAGTCATTAACTTGAAAGAATGATATTGAGAAATTTAATCAAATACAACTTTGGAATTATCATGACTTAGGAGAAAGTGCTCATCATCATGCATGATCATGGATATGGAAGTCATGCAAGCAACACTGAGACTTGCACTTTAATCATGTAGATGTCTACTAATGAAAGGCTCTGCTCATACCCTTCAAACTGCCTACCTAAACAAAATAATAAGGGGCTGGAGCGATAGCCCAGCGGGTAGGGCGTTTGCCTTGCATGCGGCTGGCCCATGCCGGGCCGGGTTCGATCCCTGTCATCCCATGGAATTACTCGAGCACCGCCAGGAGTAATTCCTGAGTCAGAGCCAGGAGTAACCCCTGAGCATTGCGGGTGCCACCCAAAAAGCAAAAAATAAATAAATAAATAAACAAAATGATAAATATTTTGTATAATTGTGACTAGTGATTACATTAATGTATACAAATATTAATCCTCTATTTTGTTTTATATCATTAAAATAAAGATATACTTGATGCCATAATATATTACAAACCATTTTAGAAACATGCTTTATTGTGTGAAAATGACAAAGACTTAGCATTGTGTACACACATTGATTGTTAATGATGAACACATGAAACAAAATCACAACAACCCAGCCACTAAAGGGTCAAGATATGAATAGATATTTTTCCAAAGAAGATATACAGGTGACCAACAAGTATAGGAGAAAGTGCTCATCATCATGCATGATCATGGATATGGAAGTCATGCAAGCAACACTGATATTTTATCTGATGCTAATTACAATATACATATCAATAAGCCTGGATAAAGCCAGTGTGGTGGCATGATGTTTTGAGAAAGGAGCCCTCATCTACTGTTGACAGAAATGTTATATGTTTTAACCACGCTGGAAAACAATATGGGGATTAATTAAAAAAATAGGACTAGAACTCACATATGATACCACTTCTTGGTTTCTATTTCCCAAACACAAACCATTATTTTGAACTGATATTTGCATACTATGTTCATCACTGTACTGAGTCTGTTGAGTGGAAGTCACTCAGAATGAAAAGGATAGGTATGCAGTGATGTGGCTCTGAAAGATACACAGCAAGGTAACAACAAAGATCAAAGGCAACACAAAGGGAGAACTGAATTACCCTGTTGGGCTGGTGGGAAAGAAATAATAGAGAAAACAGTTTTTATATGCACTATATTATCAAGAAAGAGAGAAGAAAAGTGTCTGCTATAAAAACAGGTCGGAGGCGGATGGGAGGGAACTGGGACATTGGTGATGGAAAATATACATTGAAGGGATGGCTGTTGGAACATTGTATGACTGATACCCAATCATGAACAATTTGTAACTGTGTGTTTCACTGTGATTCAATAAAAGAAATTATATATTATAAATATATACTTTACTTTTTATGCTATATATTTTATTTATATTTTATATGAACATATCTATATGTTTTATATATATAAATAGGTTTATATATAAAACAAGCATGGAAAATACAGGGTAAAATTAAGTAAAACAATATTCCAGCACTTCATAGAAAAATATACAAAACATTTCCGAAAGACATTAAAAACACTTAAATAAGTACAGATAAGGAGTTTGTGACTGACAATTTAGTAACGTAAAGGTGTCAATATTACTGATTGGGTATGATACCAGTGTATTTTTTTAGGGTTTCCTAAGCTTATGCTAAAATTTGAAAGGCTATTTAAAGTAGACAGATAAAGGCCCAGACTGATAGTTGAAGCTGTAGCGACCTATTTCTATGTGTGAAGAAAACATGTGTAATTATTCTGAGTAATTCTCTATTGATGAACACGTTAGCTAAGAGGACAAAATATAGGTCCCAGAAACAATCACAGATGCAGAAGCAATTCAAGAGCTGGCATTCAGATGAGAATTCTGGGAAAATCTGATTATCTACCAGGGAAAGCGCAATTGAACCTCTCTTGACACTACATACAAAAATCAATGACAGGAAAATATTTTAGAAAACATTTTAGAATGCTATTTTATAAATGCTTTGTAAGTATAGAGTAGAAAATATGTATGACAGTGTGTTATCATGTCAAGAAAATCAACCACAGGTCACCAAGGACAAAAGTTACAGGCTGGTGAAGTCAGTTTTCAGGCTCTCTGCAGAGACCATGCACTGAAGATCCAATGGAACGTTGTACCAACAGAAATAGGAAATAGAGGTAACATGATATCTAGGGAGGAAAAAACACTTAGGTAAAATTTACATAAGGTGTTATTATAGACTCAGATTCTAAACAACTTTAAAAATAAATCTTTCTGATATCTGAAGTCCTCTTGTGTGTTTTTTCAGAATGCAGCTTCTACTATGTCCACTGCCTTGGTTGAACTTCTCCCCAGGATAAATTCTTGTGTATTCAGGATTTTAAATGTTGACACTTTGATTCATTCATTTCTGATTTTATAAGACAATCTATTTGGTGATTTTTCAGGTCCTGGAAGATGCATATTTTTTTGGTTCCATTCCAAAGGAAACCATTCAACAAGCTTTCTGTGTACCTGGGTTCTTTCCTTCTTTCTTTTTATCTTATTTAGAGTTTCTGCTTTGTGTATATTTGTGTGTATGGGAACCCCCAAGTGTTCTCTGAGGCCCAGGGGCCACTTTTCAGGGACATTTGAGCAATCGGGTGGTGATGGTGTACTCTAGCCCAATAATGCGGTGCTGCTTGTGACCTGTGGTGCTGTCAGGGTGTCACCAAGATTACCCCAGAAGTGCTCAGGGATGTCCAGAGTTACACCTAGCAGTGTGCAGAGTGCCAT
The DNA here is from genome assembly GCA_021461705.1 of Cryptotis parvus. Classification (NCBI taxonomy): domain Eukaryota; kingdom Metazoa; phylum Chordata; class Mammalia; order Eulipotyphla; family Soricidae; genus Cryptotis; species Cryptotis parvus. The sequence continues at coordinate 113,337 of JAJIBD010027861.1, forward strand.
GTGGTTTTCCTGGTCAAACCGGGTTTGTCATAGACTTTGCCTTTGGGAGGATGACCTTAATTCATCTTAGATTGCATTCAACTGTGTTCCATTTGTCAGTTGGTTTCTATTTGCACTAATTGATGTGTATTGTGTCATGTTTGGGGCCACATCAGCTATGTTCAAGGTTTACTTCTCTCTTGGCACTCAGGCTTTTCTCCTGGCGATGCCCAGAGAACCATACAGGGCGCCATGATCTAGCTCCGGATTGGTTTAATGCAAAGCAAACATACTACCTACTGCACTGTAGCTCCAGTCACAAGCATTTATTTTCTGATATTCAGTAACATTACAATTTTACAATTTTTTTTACAAATATATGTGATTAGTTTTTAATATACTTTATATAGAGTTTTCCTATATTTTATTTTTTAAATAATGTTTTATAATGGTAAAAATGGTTGTTATGGTTATACAGTTAGAGCTTAGATCTCCTTTCTAACAGTGCTCATGAATTTTTCCAGGGGAGAGTTTTTTGGGCACTGGAATGTTAGTTAGTGTTGCAGGACTCCTAAGGGCCGCTGCATCTGCTCTGGATTGCCTCCCGCAAATCACTCCGTAGATAAGGGGGTAGTCTAAATGTGGCAGTTTATCCGACCATGTATGCTGTACTAGCTGGTATAAATATTCTCCCATGCTATCCACAATCATGCGTGGGACTAGCTAGATCTTACCAGCATATTAGCCTGGCCACGTAAGGACACCTAAGTAATTAGACCAGAGAGAAATGCTGTTTGCTTCAAACAAACAAGCATGGCTCCCTGATAAAATATAAAACTACAATGAAGTAGAGGAGACTTGTGAAGGCTTGGAGAAATATTTAACTAGCATTGGTGTTGGTCTTTGGTACAGTGACATGCCATCTCAGAAACCCCCTTCTCTACATTTCAAAAGGCCTTCCCCTGCTCAAAACATTAGCACAGTAAAGGCCCTAGGTGAGATGCAGGGAGGGATTACCGAGAGGCTTTGGACCCTCCCTGCTTTCCATAACAATGGGAGGAAGGTCTGAGTTGGGAGGGTATAAACTTGCGGTTCCAGCTCTCCCGGACTCTTCTTCCGGTGGGATTTCGCCTTGTGACGTTCATTCCCACTGGAAGTTTTACACGTGGTGGTCGCCATCTTTGGCCTACACTTGGCTGGGGTTCCTAGCCTGGAATCCTAAGCATCGGGTTTTCCTTTTGCTGATTTGTATGCCTGAACCTGTGATAAGTAAAGCCTTCTAAAACCGCACCAGTTCCTGAGTGTCCATCCATTCCTCGCCCGGCCCGGGTGAGAAGGGAACTTCGCTTCCCGGCACTGTCGAGAGACTG
>JAJIBD010027862.1:0-46749 GCA_021461705.1 Cryptotis parvus
TGTTGCAGGACTCCTAAGGGCCGCTGCATCTGCTCTGGATTGCCTCCCGCAGATCACTCCGTAGATAAGGGGGTAGTCTAAATGTGGCAGTTTATCTGACCATGTATGCTGTACTAGCTGGTATAAATATTCTCCCATGCTATCACAATCATCGTGGGACTAGCTAGATCTTACCAGCATATTAGCCTGGCCACGTAAGGACACCTAAGTAATTAGACCAGAGAGAAATGCTGTTTGCTTCCAAACAAACAAGCATGGCTCCCTGATAAAATATAAAACTACAATGAAGTAGAGGAGACTTGTGAAGGCTTGGAGAAATATTTAACTGGCATTGGTGTTGATCTTTGGTACAGTGACATGCCATCTCAGAAACCCCTTCTCTACATTTCAAAGGCATTCCGGCTCAAAACATTAGCACAGTAAAGGCCCTAGGTGAGATGCAGGGAGGGACTACCTAAAGGCATTGGACCCTCCCTGCTTTCCATAACAATGGGAGGAAGGTCTGAGTTGCTGGGGGTATAAACTAGCCGGTTCCCGCTCTCCCAGGTTTCTTCTTCCCAGTGGGATTTCGCCTTGTGAGCGATTATTCCCCTTGGAAGTTTCACACGTGGTGGTTGCCATCTTGGCCTACGTGGCTGGGGTTCTAGCCTGGAATCCTAAGCATCGGGTTTTTCCCTTTTGCTGATTTGTATGCCTGAACCTGTGATAAGTAAAGTCTTTTAAAACCTCATCAGATCCCTGAGTGCTCATCCATTCCTCGCCGGCTCGGAGGTAGAAGGGAACTTCGCTTCCCGGCACTGTCGGGGACCCCGCGGCGCCCCGACATTTAGCGTCCCTGGGTGGGCCCCCTGCATCTGGAGGTCCCCACCGAGATGTTGAAGAACTTTTCCTAAAGCTGGGAGCAGCATTCAAACCGTGAGTTAAAAATGGGTTCCTTCCAGGAAGTTTGTTCTTTGTTCTGGCTTCACCTGTTTCTTCAGGTGCTAGTAAAAGTGGTGACTTTTATAACTCCGGCTTTTCTTTCAGAGAGTCATGAAATTAAATCTAGCAAACAGATTTTTAAAGCTTGACGTTAATCTAGAGGAAGAAAAGAAACCTCCAGAGGAGGCAGACTCTCAAACTAAAAATCTGCCCGGAATTAATACCTCCAAAGGTGGAGACGCCCCTCTAATGGAGACTGGATCTCAAAATGAGGGATTCCCTAAAATTCTTACAAACTCTAATGAGGATGGGAAGGAACAAATTAATTCCCAAAGCCTGCCCAGGCCTCTAAAGGCTCGTAGTTCCTCCTGTTCTAAATTTAACAATCAAAGAGCAAAGCTCTGGGAGCTTTGCAACATTCCTCATAGCCATTCTTTATTTTGGTCTTTTTCTAATTCTAACTCTTGTGATTTTTTGTGATAAAACTGCACCTCCCCCCAACAGGAGCAGAGTGCAAGTTCTGGAGAGCAAGTTGTTAAGTTTAAAGTAAATGCTTTCCTGAACCTTTGGTTTAAGAAAATAAAAGGTCAAATTTCTTGGTGGCATCTTTATTTAATTCAGCTGGAAAAAAGCTTTAGGCTCAATCTACAGCTGCCTGCCACCTTCATAAGTACCATAGCTTTCCATAAAGATAAACCGGACTAAATTGTCCGCCTTTTATTTGTCTGTGCTCCGCCCCACGTGGCTGGAGGTTTGCAGACAATTAAGTTATGTGATTGGATATTTATGGCAAATGACTTCTGGCAAATGGATAGTTTTGGCCGATAATTTATGGTAAATGTTATGGCTAAAGACAAAGTGTTAAATGTGCTCAAAAAACTTTTCAAAATTCGGTTATTAAAGCAACAAAAAGACAGGTATCTTTTAACATTATTCACCTTAAACTTGTCTCAAGGAGAGCCGCTAAAAATCACTAATGCAGACTCAAAAACCAGTAAATTCACCTAAGTAAAAACTGTTCATAAATGGCTTGCAGGTTTAAAAGCACCTAATTTCTTTCAATATAAAGTCTTAATTTTAAATTGCAAACTGCTCAAACCTCCCGAATTGGTTCATTTCTTAATAATGATAATCTTGCTTTGCAGCCTGTTAAACATGGTCCATTTTAAATAATAATAATTTTGCTTTGCAGCCTGTTGATCTTGGGTCGTCTATAATAAAAATAACTTTGCATTGCAGCCTGTTGATGCTTTCGCTGGAGATAACCCCTTTCTTTCTTAAAAAAAAAAAAAAAAAAAAACTGCCCTGGAGCGAGTTTATAGGTAAAAGCACCTAAATAACCCTCCAAAAGGTACCATAAAAATATTTATTTTCTAAGTGTTTAATGTGTAAGTGTCTTAATGTTTCCTTGCTGCTTTGAAGTGTTTAAAGGTGAAAGCACCTGAATAACCCTCAAGGAAAAGATATTTTGTAAGAATTTTCTAAGGTTTTATATATATAAATGACTAATGAAGTTTCTTAAGGTTTTGAAGAAAAATAGACTGCCGTGTATGATGTTTAGTGTCAAGGTTTTAAAAACTAATAAGTTTTCTAATGTTTTGTTTACAGGTAAAAAAAATAATTAAAAATTAAAAAATTAAAAAGAGAGAAAAAGGGTGAACTCCAAGTATAGTGCTCAATATCAAAATTTGCTAACAACTAATAACAAATTTTAATGCTTTTGTTTAAAGATTTACAGAAAAAGAACTTGGCTGCTGCAAATTTCTTTCTATGTTGCTCGAGGCTTTGGACTCTGATCACAGTGCTCATTACAAAAAAGTTTGCTAAATCAATAAAAAATTGTTTTTCTAATGATTCTGTTCACAGGATGAGATTGGAATGCAGTAAACTTGTGCTACACTGCTCAATACTATGAGACTCCTAAAACAGTGCTCACCAAAAAATTTAATAATCTGCAAAAAAGTTTTTCCTAATGTTTCCTTTCACAAGGTGTTAAAGTTTCTTCATGTTCTTAAATTCCTGCCAAAGCCTTAAATTCTCTACTTGTGATTAACCTCGAAAAGTGTTTTTGTCTCGCCTAAGCTACAGGTACAGTTACCAGTGCCAATGTTCCCTTGCTGAAGAAGCCCTGCAAGACGCCCACACCGATGTTCCAGACACCTGTTCCAGCACTCAAGACTCCTGTTCCAGAATTCGAGATACTTGTTCCAGTGTTCCTGAGACCCAATCCAGTGTTCCTGACAATTCAACGAGTTCCCTGATCGCTGCTCTCCAAAGACTCATACTCATATGATCACCGCTATTGCTGTTCCAGAAATAGCCCCACAGACTTTGTTCCAGACACCCGACTTTACATAAAATATAGCAAATTGACTCTCACAAATTATGGACAATGCAAACTATAGTCCGTTATAATCAGACAGCTAAAAACACTTTATCTTGAACTTTGCTTTGGGTCCAAAAACAAGTTAGGATCCTAAAGTAACATGTATTATCATTTTGCAATTGGAATTGTTTTTTCTTATCTTAATTGTCTGTACATTACTAAATATTTCTTACCTTTTCAATTTTTATTAGTAAACTAATCAGGGGGAGTTGTTGCAGGACTCCTAAGGGCCGCTGCATCTGCTCTGGATTGCCTCCCGCAGATCACTCCGTAGATAAGGGGGTAGTCTAAATGTGGCAGTTTATCTGACCATGTATGCTGTACTAGCTGGTATAAATATTCTCCCATGCTATCACAATCATCGTGGGACTAGCTAGATCTTACCAGCATATTAGCCTGGCCACGTAAGGACACCTAAGTAATTAGACCAGAGAGAAATGCTGTTTGCTTCCAAACAAACAAGCATGGCTCCCTGATAAAATATAAAACTACAATGAAGTAGAGGAGACTTGTGAAGGCTTGGAGAAATATTTAACTGGCATTGGTGTTGATCTTTGGTACAGTGACATGCCATCTCAGAAACCCCCTTCTCTACATTTCAAAGGCATTCCGGCTCAAAACATTAGCACAGTAAAGGCCCTAGGTGAGATGCAGGGAGGGACTACCTAAAGGCATTGGACCCTCCCTGCTTTCCATAACAATGGGAGGAAGGTCTGAGTTGCTGGGGGTATAAACTAGCCGGTTCCCGCTCTCCCAGGTTTCTTCTTCCCAGTGGGATTTCGCCTTGTGAGCGATTATTCCCCTTGGAAGTTTCACACGTGGTGGTTGCCATCTTGGCCTACACGTGGCTGGGGTTCTAGCCTGGAATCCTAAGCATCGGGTTTTTCCTTTTGCTGATTTGTATGCCTGAACCTGTGATAAGTAAAGTCTTTTAAAACCTCATCGGATCCCTGAGTGCTCATCCATTCCTCGCCCGGCCGGAGGTAGAAGGGAACTTCGCTTCCGGCACTGTCGGGGACCCGGCGGTGCGCCCCGACACACCACGGCTAAGTTCTTCACCGGCTAGACAAGCAACTGAATGGTCTCTGTAAAGAGGCACCCCTCCTTTGTCTGTCTCGCATCACCTATCACTATGGGAGAAACGGGAGGAAACTCACTAGTGAAAGATTCTAGGAGACCAAATTTCAGGTAGCATTCCTTTTCCTTCTCTCCCTTACTAGCAAGAGAACTGGCTAGAGTAGACCTGGAGGTCAATTTAAAAGCTAAGCAGTGTTTAGCCCCAGGCAAAGAAAAAAAGGGGGTAAAAGACTAGGGAAGGAAAACCTCCCACGGAGACAGAAAGGCAGAATCTAGTAAGAGATGCAGCAAACGTCAGCAAGGCCACAGAAGGTAGCAAGCAAGACAGAACTTTTCTTCTCCCTATCTCTTGGAAGCCCATGGCAGGTTAGGTCCAGCTCCGCCTACAGGTTGTGGTCGTGGTGGATGACCGGGAGGGCCCCCAGGGATGCCTGTAGTAATGCAGAGATAACTGATCTAGAGATCCACAGCATGATGATTCTCTGAATTAGTGGCCAGCATGTGAGGGGTTAGAGTCCCCTCTGGAGTGGCCAGTATGGGAGGGGTTAGAGTCACCGTTGGGTTGCTTGTTAAGACATTGAACCTCCAAAGCATCTTAAGGATCTTTGTAATAACATGTGGCCTGAGTATATATCTAACATCCAGGCCTTCATGGTATTGTACCAGGCTTTGCAAAGAAAAGTAAAATGTCAGATTTGCTGTATGTGTGTCTTGGAAGTAAAGGAACCATAACAGGACCCCACACCAACTTCACAGGCAGGGGACAGAGGCTGGTGCAGGCTGAAAAACGAGGGCGAGGTCCAAACCAGTGGAGCAGGGCTATTTGCCCTGGGGGACTGCCCTTCCTTTCTCAGTCTGTTTCCTCTACCCTTCCAAAAGGGTCAAATCTTAACTAAAGATAGAGAGATCAACTGTATATGTGTGTGTGTGCATGTGCGTGTGTATGGTGGCCACCAATTGTTTGTAGTTAACTTGTCTGTGTAAAAACATTGGAGTGTTAAATAAAACCAAATTGGAATCAAAAGCAAATTGTTAAGCCAGCGATAGGCAATGTGTTCTAAACTGAGTGTTGAGCATAAGGAGAAATGGACGTGTTCAATCTAAATCTTATGGTAAAAGGTTAAAAGGTCTAATTGTAAAGCCTTTTAAGTTCTCCTGATCCCTGAAATTCTCTCAGCTCCAGAACTCGTGCTGTTTAGAGAGGGTGGGAGCTAGAGTCAGAATCAGGAAGCAATAAGAATTTTGTAGGACTGTGCAAAGCTTTACCTTATAAGCCTTAGTCAAATTCTAATGAGAAATTAGGCTGTTTTCAAAATTAACTAAGGTACAAAAACCTGCAATTAAGTAAAAAAAAAAAATCTTGTGTTTCACGAAAATTGGTTCAAATGCTGTATGTTGGTATGTCTAAGGTCGTATTTGTTTTATTTCTGTAATGGTTGTTATCTCAAGACCTCAGCCTGATAAATCTGAAGCCACAGCATTATATCTTAAAGGCTTTTCAGGTAAAATTTTCCAGAGCAGCCTCAGGGCTGGAGAAAAGTGAGCCACATTCAAGGAGCCAGGAATGTTTCTTTCAATTAGTGGCTTCTGAACATGAAGAATTAAAATGTGCAAAAGTAAATCACAGCTATCAGTTTTTCTTTTTCAGGTGTTGTTTCAAATCTGCCCAGTATGTGCTATCATTGGGATAGCTTTAATATATGTGAGCTTTGTTACCAGGTATCAACCTAGTCTTGAATTTAAGATCTTTATTCACAAGTGTAAAGTCTTTACTGTTTCTTGGTGGTAATCTTTTGAGTATTTTAACTTTGCATTGTTTATGTTCTCCTAAAATATGGAATTAATGCTATTAAAGTAGCTTGTCATACTAAATGAAAATAATTAACAAAGTGTTTCCAAACTTGAAAGATCAGCCAGTACTAAGCTCTATAAAATAAGGAAGTTAATACCTTTAGGGTGTAACTATGAGGAGCCTAGATAATGCATTTTAAGTAACAGAAAGACAATGGATGAAGATGTCTTTGGGAAAAAGGAAGGAATTCTGTTAAAGCGAAGGCTTGTTCTTAAAATAAAATGCAGGAAAGTTACAGGACAGAATAAATGTAAAGGAATGTGTAGAAGGTCTGAAAATGTTAAGTAAACAAACTATGAAACGCTTTTCTGAAGAAATGTTCTAGTACCTTTTTGGTGAAATCTATGGAAAAAAATTAAACAGATGGTATGGACTCCTGTTACAGTGCTCCTAAAAATGGGAATTAAGGTTTTGACATGGGATTAAATGAATTATACCTGATATTAAACTCTATGTTCTATTTCTATAGATCTTTATGCTTCTTTTGAGTAGGTCTAACAGCAAATTGGTAAATTACACTTCGTTGTGAGTAAAAGTGAAATATATGCTTTTCTCTCTTTACACCATCAGTACGTCTTTTAATGTTTCATGGCACTGTGTTGGTTTGCATAAACTTAGACAAAAATATTTCCTTTCTGTAATAGGGCCAAGCCCTCATGCAGACAGGAAAGCCAGTTTGGAACCCCAAGGCCCACTTCCAGGGAAAACAGGAGTCAAAGGGATTGATTGGTCTAAGTGACAGGAGCAGGTAGCTACAAACCTCAGGGGAGACCCTAAAGGCAGGCCAGCTCAAGGATCATCTCTGCTGTGAAGAACGAGGGATCTGCCAATCTGTGATGACTGACAACTGCCTGGGCCAGGCGACAAGGAAGTCTGCTGCAGTAGGGAACGGCTTCAGTCCCAAAGAGGGATGTGGTCACTCTGCTCCACCCAGAAAAAGAGGCTCGAGGTCACCTCTAGCTCATCATGGAACCTTATCTTCCTGTTATGGCCAAGCCTGGGGTAGCCCTGACGTATAGGTAAAGACATTTTCCCCTGCTCTGCCTTAGCAAATCCCAGGACTTTTGGTAGTAACAGGGTACCCTAAGTGGAGAGTTCTCCAGTCTTGCTGTGTTTATGCAAAAGAACCAGTCAGGTTTATTAAGTCATTTGACAAATTTAAAGTAAAAGTGGAGAGAAAACCATATTTCTATAACTTTTGTAAAGATCAAATTCTAAATCTACAGAAAGGTAATTGATAAATGTATCCAAATAGGCTTGATTTAAAGGTAACCCCTTGGCTAATCCAGGTAGACCAGGAACATCAGCTAAAAGGCAGACACTCTTAAGTTTGCTAATAGGCCAAGGGTCTTCAAGTTTACATCCAAATCGGTTGGATGTTTATTCTTAGTTCTATGAGTACACAGTCATTTGGAAATTCTGAAATTCATAAGGATTTTAAAAGCTTTTAATTCTTGAGCCATCCTGGTACCAATACCACATCCAGTAACATTAGGGAATAACAATTGTTCATGGGAAGGGACAAAACAGGGCAGTTTAGAGTAACTCAGAACTGTGTTTTATTGTCATAAATCTTAAGGATCGACAATTTGACTTTGTGCAAAAATTCAGATGATCAGCGTATAGTCATCTATTGGTTCTAACACATTCAGTGAGAAGGGCAAGGCTTTTCTATGTTGTACAAAAAGCCAGAGAGGTGGCTTGGTGTTTCTATGAGAAAAATCTGGAACACAAAATGTTTGCTTCAATTTGTGTTACCTTAACACTGTGTTTTCTAAAACAGCAAAGTATTCTGCCCTCACTAGGGCAAAGAGGGACTTTTTACTCCTCCAGGGCCTAATCATTTCTAAGTAATGTTCTTAGCCTAATTGATCTGATCTTTTCTTGCAGATAATAATAACTTCAGAAAATATGATCCATTCATTGCATGGGAGCCATTTGGAGATTTCACCCCTTGCACAGGCATGGTGACAGTCCCTTTGTCAGCATGAAGCAGCTCCAGAAGATGGACCTTCACCCATTTTCCCTTAAAAATATAAGGCGGTGAAATCTCTTGAAAGAAATATGATGTGGATAGATTGACAGGAAAGGGCCCCGTGGCAGTGAAGCAACCTAGTCTAGGAAGAGTGCTGCTTCTACGCAGACCACTCTGGGGTAATAAGGAACCCATGGCGCAGTTAAGAAAAAAGATTGGATGAGCAGAAAAAACAAAGAAAGAAGCGTGGAGAGAGTGGTTTGAGTCTTGGTTTTTCGCAGTCCCCCTGGCTAACTACCTTGCTTTCAGCCCTAGCCGGGCCTCTCATCATATTCTTATTGATTTTGACAATAGGGCCTTGCCTTCTTAATAGGCTACTTGCATTCATCAGAGACCGGGTGGGTGAAGTCAAGTTGTTAGTACTCAGGCAGCAATATCAGGCCCTACGGAGTGAAGGTCTCTAATGGTCTCTAGGATTAGAAGACCCTCCTAAAGAAAAAGGGGGAATGAAAGAAGGCAGAAACCCCCCTTTTCCCAACTAGGGCAGGCCTACTCATGGAAAGTTACCAATTTAGGGCCTGAATGTCCTTTTCATCTTGAAGTAACCTTTTCATCTTGTTATCTACAAAAGGTCCAGAATAATTCCTGTTCAGAGGTTAGGAGACCCCAGCCCAGAACCTGCTCTCTGTTCTGAATTGCCTGAATTGAATTCCTGCACTTATGTATAGCCGTTACTGCCCCATTCCCGCACGTGTGTCTAGCCGCACCAAATATAGAAAGAAGTATTAAGTATGATCTGATTGGTAGGGGATGGTTACTTGGTACAAAGTGATTGGCTGCCTGAGTGCAGACCTTGATGTAATATTTTAAATCTATTGGATGGTTATGCACGGGCTTTTCTGCAGCGGCGAATTATCTCTTAAAAGATCCTCCCTGGAAGGGCTCGGGGCTCTTAGCCGCTGACTGCTTGTGGTCATGCTATGAGCCCGGTATGAATCGAATATTAATAAAAACCCTTGCTTTTGCATAGGACCCGGTCTTTTAGAGTTTTTCTTGGTAGGTGCGGCTTTCTGAGGCTCCCAGTCAGTCACCCCATCGGGTGGCCAACTCTTTCACTTAGAAGAAAATTATTGTAAGTCATCCTTCAGTCCAGACTCCCACAACCCTATCCCCATGACGTGCGGGCTTCGTCTCAAAATCTGGTATACCACAACGTGTGAGAGTCACAGGCTAGGTAAGACAGAGTAGGGAACTGTTTGCCCATAATCATTGAAAATGATGCCATCCAAGAACTGTGCTGACTATATTCAAAAGGTGCACAAGATAACCTCTAAACGTATTTATTACAATCCACAATGTGTAAGAAAGGGAAGAGAGTTTTTGGGCGGGGGGAGAGAGAGAGGAGAAAGAGAAAGGAGGAGATAAAGAACCTGTCTTGGAGGCAGGATCAGGGATCAGGGGGAGAAATGTGGACATTGGTGGTGGAAGATGGGCATGGGTGGAGGGATGGGTGCTGGAACTCTGTATGACTGAAACTCAAACATAAACATCTTGTAATTTTATATCTCATGGTGGTATAATAAAATATTTTTTTTTTTTTTTTTTTTTTTTTTTTAATTTTATTATTTTCCCCCAAATATCATTACACCATTTTAGACATACAATTGAAAGATGCTCATGTAGAGTTTTGGATCCACAGTGTTCCAACACCCATCCCTCCACCCAAACCCATCTACCATCACCAATGTCCCCACCTCCCTCCCCCTCCCGCACCCCAACCACCCGGCAGATTCTGTATGTCATTTCTTTCGTCTTTATATCTCCTTCCCGACAAACCTTCCTGTTCTTCGTGGAATACAGTGCATTAAATGACATTACTGTTTCACTATTTTAGTGGACTGCGCGGCCGCTTGCTCAGTTGATCTGGTCGTGGGTCAGTTTCTCAGCGTCCGGACAGCGAAGATGGTGGCTAGTGTGATGGGCGAAGTTTCATCCTGGCTGCTTCCGGGACCCCAGAGGCGATGGGCCAACACCCAAAACCCATCTGCCCTCCCTCGGGATCCCATCGTCAGCTGGGCTCGGCACGAGCCGGGCTCCAGCCTCCCCAGCCGCTATGCGAGCTCTGCATACTGGTTCCCGGGCAGTTCCTGGGCGGGTCCACCAGGCTCGGCAAAATGGAGGGGGGAGGGGGGTGGCTTAACCCTGACTCCATCTGGCGAATTCCCAGTGATTCCCGCTTCTGGGAGCCGCCTACCTGGGCTCAAACTGGTCTTGCTCAGTTGATCTGGTCGTGGGTCAGTTTCTCAGCGTCCGGACAGCGAAGATGGTGGCTAGTGTGATGGGCGGAGTTTCATCTGGCTGCTTCCGGGACCCCCAGAGGCGATGGGCCAACACCCAAAACCCATCTGCCCTCCTCGGGATCCCATCGTCAGCTGGGCTCGGCGCGAGCCTGGCTCCAGCCTCCCCAGCCGCTTGGAGCTCTGCATACTCTAAAAAATAAAAAGAAGAAAATTAGTGTAAATTGTTGTATCTCAGCATGGAGACATTGCGTCCTCATGTAGTTACAGGGAAATTTTTTTCCTACTAATGTTTCTGTTAGTTGAGATAAGTTTGCTTCTACTTGACATCCCAGCCAGTCCGCTGTGCTACTACTGGATTACCAGCCTTGTAGTCTGGAGACTTTGAGCAGTTGCACTCACATTTGCAGGGCATGCTCTGGGAAATCCAGAATAATTAATTGTGAGGCACAGCTGGAGTTAAGCTTTGGGGCATGGATATGACTGCCAGGATCCCAGAAGCACAAGAAGATGGGGGAGGTAGCTCATCCTGACTCTAAGAAAGCCTGAAGATTTCAATTGTAGTGTGAGGCAGCGTGTCGAGAAGAAGCAACACATGACTGGCCTAAAGCAGCAGTGACAAAGAGTAGGCCTAAGTTTCCATCTCCCGGTAACCAAAACAAAGGCCCAGACCATAACAATCAGAACTAGGGTGAAAAGTCCCCGAATGTGGCAACTGTGTTGGTCCAATTAGGATGTGCCCTGTGGCTCTAGAACTAGCCATAACAAGACTGTATTTGGAATTCCTGAAAAATGTTAAAACTGCCGCTTATGTAACTCAACCTTATATAAACTGCTTCTACTTCTGAGTCGGGGTCCTTGTCAAGTCTCTACTGTGTTGGATGAGACTTGGACCCTCGCTCGAGCTAGGAATAAAGTTCTCTTTGCTTTTGCATTACTGCGTGTAGACTTGGTCTTTCACCACTGAGGATCTGATGCTGGGCATAACAATAGGACCCCTTACATACCTGAGTTATGGCAGATTAATCTCTCTGTTGGTCCCCAGCTGACAGTGTCCGTCTTCAGCTTCTTTTGAACACTCTTGAAGTTAGATAAATTCAAAGAATTATACAGTGATTATTATTATTATTATTATTATTATTATTATTATTGATCCTTCCAATCCATCAATTGTTCATATTTTCTTCCTCATCAGCCTTTTTACCCTTAACTTTGTTAAGAAAATTTCAGTCATCACAAATTCAATAAAAGAAGTTCAAAAAATGTTTTGTAAATCTTTCTGTGTGTGTGGGGTCACTGTGCGATGGGGGTGGGGGTTCTCCAAAGCAGCGTTCAGGGACACCCTGAGGCCCCAACAGCATCCTTAGACAAGCAAACCATCTGGTTCAGTGCAATGGTTCAAGGTTGCAAAGGGCTGAGGGTTACCCAGGCCACCCTGGGGACTCTGGGGCCATGTCTGTTGGTACTCAGAGCACTGCGCTGTACATACCAAGCATAGGACCCATACACACTAGGTATGAACCCTAATTGCTGTTCTATTTTTTGGGTCTATAAATAATTGGGTGAATCCGGCCCAGGTATGCTGGTCCAGAGACTCTCAGACATGGGGGCAGAGCTGTTCCTTGCTCTCCCTGTGCACAGCCGTTCATGAGGCAGTCGGGAGGCATGGTGGGTTCTAGCGCTGGCTCACCACCTCGGCAGAGCCTCACAACAAGCCAGACCACCCCCCTCACTCCACGGGCACCGCCATTTTCCACATTTGGACTTCCCTCTCGTTAGAACTCCACCCAGCAGACCAGCCCATCACAGCCCTGCTCGCCGCCAGCGGCCAGCGCTGCTCATCAATAAATGCTTTATTTGGAGGTATTTAAAAAGAGTTTGCCTCCCGCTCCGGGAAGCCTGGCAAGCTTCTTGTGTTGTATTTGATATGCCAAATTCCAGTGACCTAATATAATGGTTTGACGCTCTTTATGTTCCTGTAGCAAGCCGATGCCCCTGGCTCTACTGGCATGAGACAGGACATATGGAGATATTACTAGTGCCCGCTCCAGCAAATAGATGATCAACGGGAAGATCGTGCTCGTGATAAATAATTGGGTAGCGGGATTGGGTTATAGCAAACGTGCTCAGGACTTACTCCTGGTTCTGTTCTCTCTATGCTGTAGGGAAGCTTTATGTGTGACTGAACCCTATGCCAGCTACGTTGCTCCTTGATCCCTGTACTTTTGTTCTGATTCACAACTGAATCTCCAAGGAGATGCAGTCAAGTCACTAAAATTCACGTATACACCTCTCTCCCAAGTGAAAGCTCTGCGGGCACCCTTGGGAGTGGGCAGGCTGGGTCCCCACCCTGCTGAAACCCCAGCACCTGCCATCACTGGGCATAGCTGCCACCATGCAAATAGTCCAACTCCACTGCCTCAGGATTCATCTCTGCAGAGACACCAAACCACGAAAATTCCAGTGCACTGATTTTCAGGTTGAGAACTCTGGGATATTCTTGGAGTGGGGCGGGAGCAGCCTACCCACTTCCTTGTACTTCCAGAAACCCCAGAAGCCACACCCACATCCCACAGCTGCTGCCAGGTCAACTCACCATAGGCCCAGTTCTACAGATCCTGAAGTTTCTAGACTACACAGCCACATATGTGTGACGCCTTCAATCTTCACAATACTGACTTTCCAGTAGGAGCAACTGATTTAGATGGAAAAGTAACATAGGAGAAAGTATTGGGAGAAACATTAGGGAAAGTACCTAAACTTGGCAAACAAAAATAATAGCATAGAAGGCTCAACTAGCAACAAACAACTTAGTAAATAGTCAGATAAGGACTCAGAGACCTCATGCTAAGATATAACAATTAGCACAAATTCTCTTTTCCTGAAGTAATTTTGATAATTCCATTAGTGAATTAAATTTTTGCTGTAACAAAAATATAAAATAAATCATTGTGTGCCTACTAAGGGGCAGGCTTGGGTGGTGAGGAGGCGGACAGGGGTTTCGGAAAATGGGGACAAGAGTGGAGAGGTCACTCTGGTGGTGGGACTGGTGTTGGAATAATGAATGTCCCTAACAACTGTATTAGGACTACCTTACAAACCACAGTGCTTAAAAATAATTTAAAAAATTTACGAAGAAGCAAACATATATTGTTAATTTTATGTGTTAGATGGCCGGATTAAAAAGACTGCAGCAGGGTGGATCTCGATGAGCCGGGCTGTGATAGGCTGGTCTGCTGGGTGGAGTTCTGACGCGAGGGAAGTCCGGATGTGGAAAATGGAGGTTCTCATGAAGTGGAGGGTCGTCTGGCTTGTTGTGAGGCTCTGCTGGGGTGGCGGGCCAGGGCTAGAACCTGCCACCCTCCCAGGCACCTCATGAGCGGCTGGGCACGAGTGAGAGCCAGTAGCAGCTCTGCCCCATATCTGTATGTCTCTGGATCAGCATTCCTGGGCCGGATTGAAAAAAAAAAACTGCTGCAGGGTGGAACTAGATGAGATGGGCTGTGATAGGCTGTCGCTGGGTGGAGTTCTGATGAGAGGGAAGTCTGGATGTGGAAAATGGCGGCCCGATGGAGTGGGGGGGGGGGTCGTCTGGCTTGTTGTGTGGCTCCACTGGGGTGGCGGGCCAGGGTTAGAACCCACCATCCCTCCCGGGCGCCTCGTGAGTGGCTGGGCACAGGGAGCGCAAGTAGCAGCTCTGCCCCATGTCTGTAAGTCATGGGAACACACAGACAGGAACACATAGTCGGGAACACACAGTTCCATGCCCCATGTCTGTAAGTCAGATTGTGCCAATCTGATAGATGAAAAAAGTATGCCTCTGGGTAGTTTTAATTTGCCTTCATCTAAATATGAGCAAACTTCAACATTCTTTTGCATATTTAAAACTCTGTATCTCATTCTGTACTGATTAAAAACTTAGCTCTGTATTACAAGTTGTTGAAAAAAGTCATACATTTATAATAAAATATAAATAAAAATTGTATCGCTGTATCGCTCGCTGTCTTCCTGTTCATCGTCGATTTGCTCGGCGGGCACCAGTAACATCTCCATATGACCTGTCTCATGCAAGTAGAGCCCAAGGGCACCTGCTTGCTCCAGGAACATAAAAGCCTCAAACCATTCCATCAGATCATGGGAATGAGGTCTATAATTGTTACTGGTATTTGGCATATCAAATATGACACGGGTAGCTTGCCAGGCTCTGCCGTGCGGGTAGCATACTCTTGTAGTCATCTCAAAATCCAGCATTTATTGATGAACTGCGTGAGCCAGGCGGAGCTGGGCTGTGATAGGCTGGTCTGCTGGGTGGAGTTCTGACGAGAGGGAAGTCTGGATGTGGAAAATGGAGGCCCTCGTGGAGTCGAGGATCATCTGGCTTGTTGTGAGGCTCTGGGCTGGATTAAAAAGGACTACTGCAGGGTGCATCTCGATGAGCCAGGCTGTGATAGGCTGGTCTGCTGTGTGGAGTGCTGACGAGGGGAGAAGTCCGGATGTGGAACATGGAGGCCCTCATGGAGTGGTGGGTCGATCTGGCTTGTTGTGTCGGGAACACACAAGACGGGAACACATAGTCGGGAAATAAAAATTGAAAAATGTTATTATAAAATAGGCTTTATAGTATCAATAAACAGTGTATAGTCTATACTAAGCATTTATCTCATGCTATATAGAAGTTTATGGTTGACAAACTGGGATTTGCCATCAGAATCTCATTAACTCAAGAATTGCTCTGTGGGGCACAGGGAAGGGCATTCTCATCACAGATATCAAAGCAAAAAGGCTGTTAAGACTTATGGGCCTTTTTACTGGGCTGTGTCAGAGTCACCCGTGGATGCACCCTTCAGTCAGAACTGTTCCAGCACCCTCCTGTTGCTGCTAACAAAACCCCTGGCATTTGTTTCTGTCTGTGTGTTCCTGTCTGTGTGTTCCCGGCTGTGTATTCCTGTCTGTGTTCCCGTCTGTGTGTTCCCGTCTGTGTGTTTCCATCTGTGTGTCCCGTCCGTGTGTTCCCATCTGTGTGTTCCCGGCCTGTGTTCCCATCTTTGTGTCCTGTCTGTGTTCCCATCTGTGTGTTCCCGTCTGTGTGTTCCCGGCTGTGTGTTCCCGTTTGTGTGTTCCCATCTGTGTGTCCCGTCTGTATGTTCCCGTCTGTGTGTTCCCGTCTGTGTATTCCTGTCTGTGTGTTCCCATCTGTGTGTTCCGTCTGTGTGTTCCCATCTGTGTGTTCCCGACTGTGCGTTCCCGTCTGTGCGTTCCCATCTGCGTGTTCCTCATCTGTGTGTTCCCAACTGTGTGCTCCCGTCTGTGTGTTCCCGTCTGTGTGTTCCCATCTGTATGTTCCCGACTGTGTGTTCCCATCTGTGTGTTCCCGTCTGTGTGTTCCCGGCTGTGTGTTCCCATCTGTGTGTTCCCAACTGTGTATTCCCGTCTGTGTGTTCCCGACTATGTGTTCCCGTCTGTGTTCCCGTCTGTGTGTTCCCGTCTGTGTGTTCCCGACTGTGTGTTCCCGGCTGTGTGTTCCCCATCTGTGTGTTCCCAACTGTGTATTCCCGTCTGTGTGTTCCCATCTGTGTGTTCCCGTCTGTGTGTTCCCATCTGTGTGTTCCCATCTGTGTGCCCTGTCTGTGTGTTCCCGTCTGTGTGTTCCTATCTGTGTAATTCTCAGAGTTAGAGTCTCAGCCTCCTCTGGTTTTGTTCTTCCCGCATCCTTGGTGTCTCTCTGTCGGAGCAGGTCCCTTGCAGGAGAGACTGTTCAGCACTCTGCCCCTCTGTCCCTCTGTCCCTCTGTCCCTCTGCCTTCTCTGTCCCTCTGTCCCTCTGTCTCTCTGTCCCTCTGTTCCTCTGTCCCTCTGTCCCTCTGTCCCTCTGTCCCTCTGTCCCTCTGCCCCTCTGTCCCTCTGCCCCTCTGTCCCTCTGTCCCTCTGTCTCTTTTGCCCCAGTGGCGTGTGGGGGACCACATGGACCGTTCCCTTTTCAAGCTTATCTAATTCTATTCCTCATAAACGAACAGATGCTCTGAGAATCAATATAGTCAGATGACATAGAAAAGAAAACATCAATCAGACATTTGGTGCTGAGAGTGGGAATGTCCTTAAGCTTATGTTTTAATGCCCGGAAGATTAATTACCAGAACAGTGAAACAGCCCTATGACAGCCTTAACACTCTGGCCAAAGAGATTCTTAAAAACACCAACCAATTTCATATACAATTATAGGCGTTTCACTCCAGACTAGAAGTGAGCATCGAATGTACACACAGGGATTTACATGATAATCCCTAAGAGTGCTGGAACAATGTATGACTGAAACCCAATCATGAACATTTTTGTAATTATATGTCGCACAGTGGTATAATAAAAAATTTTATTTTTTGTTTATTTATTTATTTTTTTGCGTCACACCCGGCAATGCTCAGGGGTTACTCCTGGCTCTGCACTCAGGAATTACTCCAGGCGGTGCTCGGGGACCATATGGGATGCTGGGGATCGAACCCGGCCGGCATGGGCGGCGCCGCGTGCAAGACAAACGCCCTACCCACTGGGCTATCGCTCCGGCCCCAATAAAAAAAGTTTTTTTTTTTTTTTAAATTATGGGCATTTCAGCAAAAAAGGTGCCTTGAGACAAATGCAATGGCCGCAATGTCTTCCCTTTTATATTTCAAGAACTGGTCTTCCCTGCTTCTTTTTGCCTACACACATGCACACACACGCACACACACGCACGCACGCACGCACGCACACGCACGCCACACACGCACGCACACACACGCATGCACACACACACACGCACACACACGCACACACACGCACACGCACATACGCACACACACACGCACACACACGCACACAGCACACACGCACACACGCACACAGAATGAAAAGACAGAAAGAAAAGGAAAGGAAAACGAGCTGATACAGGATAAGTCAAGATCAATCAAACGGGCTTTGGCTCAGAGGTTGACCGGACCGGTGTTCAGGGCACACGGAAACCTGTGAAAGTCCAAATGATATTACGGATGTCCGGAACCGTCAGTAAAGTCTGTGTGTAACATTTATAACGTATTTAGCCAGTAGAAATTGCTCCAGCAATGGAATGAGATCATTGCAATGAGGCTGATGGGGAGGGAGGAGCCTACGGGGTCAGGGTTGTCTTTACCTCTCCTGACCACATGGTGGCACTGTTGACGACCAGCGTCAAGCTCCCTGGGGGAGGCTCTCTCAGGATGAGTTTCTGCAGGAGGCTGGGGGTCTCGGGAGAGGACAGCCTCTGCCTCCAGCTCTCAGGTTTGCCCTAGAAATTCAGTTTTTCCATTTCTGTGCACCCAGAGCTGAACCCCCAAAGTCCAGTGGCAAGGCAAGCACTAGTCTCAGAAAGGACTGACACCAACGCAGGTAGAGACCCCCCAAATAGGTGTCAGCATTATTCCCACACAAGCTCTCCCGCCTGCCCACCCATACACCATCCGACCCTCAGCACCGAGGGGGTCTCGCTCTCTCACCTTTGCCTAGACCCCACCATTTACCTACATATTCCAAGGGCGTAAGAACTATTCTATCTTCCTTTTAAAACTTGGTTATTTCCAGCTCTTGGCTACTATAAACAATGTAGCAATATACATGGGACTGTATATATTTCTTTTAGTTCATTGCTTAGATTTTTTGATCATATACCCGAAGTGGCAGAGCCTGGCAAAGCTACTCTATTTGATATGCCAAAAACAGTAACAATAACAGACCTCATTCCCATGACCTGAATGAACGGTCTGAGGCTCTTCCTGTTCCCAGAGCGAACAGATGCCCTTGGGCTACCCTAGCACACTACGGGAACCAATGGAGATGTCACTGGCGCCCACTGGAGCAAATCGATGAACAACAGGAAGACAAGTGATACAAGTGATACCTGAAGTGGGAGACTGGGTTACATATAAATTCTAATTTTTTTGAGGAATCTCCCGTCACCTTTTGCAATATCTGTACCGCTTTTTAGCTCCAACATTATACACGGGTCTCTTCTCCCCGTGTCTTCTCCAACACTGATTTCTTATTTCTTATTTTATTAACCTCCCCAGAAGCTCACGAGGCTATTCCTAGCCTCACCTGGAGGGAAGCTTCGGCTTGAGTGTTTCTCTCGGTATCGGAGACGGACCCCTGTGAGCTAAGACGGTATCAGCAGCCCCTCAGGTTGCTTTTCAACAGTCATAGCTCCGACATACACTGACTTTGTGTTTCGCTCTTTGTCCCTGTTTGGTCAGAAGCTGCCCCGGCTGCTCTGCTCAGGGCTCAACTCCTGCCTGTGCTTGGGGACTGTGTGTGGTGCTCAGATCCTACCAGGACACTGTCCTCAGTCACAAAGTGAGGCTCGCATGAAGGGCCAAACTGATAACCTCTTAGCACCTGTACCGCAAACATAATACCCAAAGGAGGAGGGAGACAGAGACAGGGACAGAGACAAAGAGAGAGAGGAGAGAGAGAGGGAGAGAGAGGGAGAGAGAAAGGATAAATAGGGGACAGAGAGGGAGAGAGGAGAGAGAGGAGAGGGAGAGAGAGGAGAGAGAGAGGGAGAGAGAGGAGAGAGGGAGAGGGAGAGAGAGAGAGAGAGACAGAGAGAGAGAGGAGAGAGAGAGAGAAGGAGAGAGAGGGAGAGATAGAGGGAGAGAGGGAGAGAGAGCCTGCCATTAAAGCAGGCTGGGCCAGGGTATAGGTTGAGAGGGAAACTGGGGGACGTCGGTGGTGGGAAATGCGCACAGGTGAAGGGACCGGGCGTTGGATCACCTTCACCATTTCACTGAAACCCAATCACGAACAACTTTGTAACTATGTATCTCACAGGGGTTCAATTAAAAAAGCAAAACCAAACTAAACAAAACGTGGGCAAGCGCCTTAACCTCGTGCTGTTTCTCGGGCCCCTGCCTGTTTCTTGGGGAAGGTTCCCTGGCAGTGCTCAAGGGCCTGAGGACCCCTCCTGCCATTCTCTGACTGTCGGAATCAATGTGAGAGTCTGTCGATGCGGTGCTGGGGTCCCCGGGTCACCTGGTCACACGTGAGGCAGCTGGCAATGCTCTGGGCAGCAGCAGCCCGGGATGGAGTGAGGTCAGTGACCCTTTGTGTCCCCTGGCCCTAGACCTCTAGTCTTGCTACCGGCATCCCTGTCCCGTGCTCCAGGAGCTGTTTATCCGGCCCTTCGCGCTGCCCCAACCCAGCCCATGTTCTCTCTGTCCTCTGCCTGAGCACAGCCTGCATGATGGAGCCAGGGGCCGGCGTGGGTCGAGGTCCCGGACTCCGTGCCCTGTGCTCTCTGCAGCCTGCCCTCGGAGTGCCAGAGGAGGGAAGGCGGAGGAAGCAGCTGGCAGGGACATGGACAGCGTCCAGGGAGGTGAGCCAGGCAGGCACTGCTCAGCACCTGCTCCCTGGGGCTGCTGAGTCCAGACAGCAACTGCCTCGCTGGCCACGGTCACTGCAGCTTCTTC
Source organism: Cryptotis parvus (assembly GCA_021461705.1). NCBI lineage: Eukaryota > Metazoa > Chordata > Mammalia > Eulipotyphla > Soricidae > Cryptotis > Cryptotis parvus. The sequence continues at coordinate 19,978 of JAJIBD010027862.1, forward strand.
CAAGCCCAGGCGCAGATCGCCCCCATGTGGAATACTACTGCGAGGGCCTCTGGGAGTCTTCCCTTTCTTGGGGAGCTGTTCACTAGCGGCCCAGATGAGCCTCATGGGCTTGGCTCCTCTGCCACCAAGGTCCACCTATCACCCCTGCACTGACCCCCAGACTTGAAACATCCCCATTCTGGGGTCCTGTCAGTGTAAGACCTCAGGGTTCTTTCCTCATTCCCTATTGAAGCACACCCCGGTGGCTAATCTGAGGGGTTAAATGAAGACGCGCCGGCAGTTTCCCCAGAACGCCTCCGTCCCCCTCCCATGCGGCTCATGTTGGTCTCTGTCAAAAGCAACGAGAGTCAGTGCAGTAAAGATGAGAGGCCAAGGAGAAACTAAAGAATCAAAGCTCAGAGGCAACATGGTGGGGGCCAGAGCCCCCTGGAGGGCGTGTGGCACTTCCTGCCTCAGGCTCCCTGCTGGCACTGTGGTGCCCCCATACCCTTTCAAATGCACCATATTCCTCCCCAGTCCCCTGGCGCCCTAATAATCCACATCTCCTGCCCACTTCCTCTTGAAGTGACGGCTCTGCCGAGTTTACAGCACGCACTGTAAGTGTCTTCCTTTCCTCAGTTTGATCAGCCCCTGCAGCTAGCCCCAAACACCACCAGAGTTGTTCCCTTTCTGTGGGCCTGGTGTCCAGGAACGGGCTCTTTCTCAAGCCAAGGGAGATCAACTCGATCAACTTGATCAACTTGATCTCAAACTTGATGAAAAAAAAAGTACCTGACGATTCAAAAACACAAATGGGTCCCTGGACTCCACCCACAGTCCTGGAATGCAGATTTCAACTCAAGCAGCCTGTGTCCATGGTAGACATCAACCCAAAAAAGCTGTGTCCATGGAAGATGTCAACCCAAGCAGCCCGTGTCCACGACACACATCAACCCAAGCAGCCAGTGTCCATGACACACATCAACCCAAGCAGCCCGTGTCCACGACACACACACCGCCCGGCGCACAACACGCCCCCACACATCAAGCCAAGCAGCCCGTGTCCATGATACACATCAAGCCAAGCAGCCCGTGTCCATGATACACATCAAGCCAAGCAGGCTGTGTCCATGGCAGACATCTCCAAGTCTCCCCAGAACTCTTCCCGGTGAGCTCAGTCGTTGGCCCCCAGCCCCTTCTCCATTGGTTAGAGCTGTCTAGCAAACATCCCACAGCAACCCTGCTTTACCATGTACTCCATCTCCAAGCTGGGAGATCTGTGCTGCATCACGTGTTCCCCCAGTTTCTGCCTCATGGCCAATGAAGAAAAGGGCTACATTTGCTTAAGAAAATCCCACTGAGACCATCTGAGCCATTCAGACTCCCAGATAATACTCTAGCTTCATACTGTATCTGTAATCCCGCATCTCAAGAGCTTCCCTGCAAGCATGAACTCATTTGTTTGAAAGAGTCTGGTGCCATGAAGGCTCATGAGGTCATGTTTATGCAGTGAGATGAGCTCCCAGATGAAAGATGGTCTGCTTTTCATGTAAAAGGTCTCCTTTGAAGACCCAAGTTCCCCAGGACTTGGTTGTCTTTTGTTGGCTTTGCTCTGATGATCATTTAAAGACTCAAAGTCCCACGACTTGGTTGTCTTTGGTTGGCTTTGCTGTGATGATCATTTAAAGTTAGTCCATGTCGGGAGAGAGACAGTACAGCCTTGCATGAGGCCGACCTGTGTTCAATCCCCAGCATCTCATAGGGCTCTCTGGGCACTGCCAGGTGTAACTCTTAAATGCAGATCCAGAAGCAACCCTTGAGAAAGAAAGAAAGAAAGAAAGAAGAAAGAAAGAAAGAAAGAAAGAAGGAAGGAAGGAAGGAAGGAAGGAAGGAAGAGGAAGAAAGAAAGAAAGAAAGAAAGAAAGAAAGAAAGAAAGAAAGAAAGAAAGAAAGAAAGAAAGAAAGAAAGAAAGAAAGAAAGAAAGAAAGAAGGAAGGAAGGAAGGAAGGAAGGAAGGAAGGGAAGGAAGGAAGAAGGAAGGAAGGAAGGAAGGAAGGAAGGAAGAAAGAAAGGAAAGGAAGGAAGGAAAGAAGGAAGGAAGGAAGGAAAGAAAGAAAGAAAGAGAAAGAAAGAAAGAAAGAAAGAAAGGAAGGAAGGAAGGAAGGGAAGGAAGGAAGGAAGGAAAGAAAGAAAGAAGGAAGGAAGGAAGGAAGGAAAGAAGGAAAGAGAGAGTGAGAGAGAAAGAGAGAGAGAGAGAAAGAAAGAAAGAAATGCCTTGGAAATGACTCACCTGCCTTGTAGAGATGAGGTTGGCTAGTCACTGTGTGTCCACAGGGGGTGTCGTCAGGGCTGAGGATTCTGGCCATTCTGACGGGTCCACAGTGGTAGCTCGCTCACTGCTGTGTCGTCAACCCCCAAGTCACACTAACGCTGAGCGTCTCCTCCGTGTCTGTGGCCAGGTGTTTCCTCAGTCACCATCTGTGCATCTTCTTTGGTGGTGAGAAGTCTGATTTGGTCTTTCGTCCATTTAGAAACAAATTGTTTCCTGATTGCTGCATGTGTTTATTGGTGTGTGTGTGTGTGTGTGTGTGTGTGGCGCACGTGTGTGTGTGTGTGTGCGTGTGTGTGTGTGCGTGTGTGTGTTAGTTAGGTAGGGAGGGGGGTTGGGACACACACAGTAGTGCTCAGAGGCTGTTTATGACTCTGTGTTCAGGGTCCATCACTCCTGGTGCTCAGGGTACCATAACTAATCTGGGGATAGAACCAGAGTTGGCCACATGCAAGGCGAATGCCTAAATCCTGTATTCTCTCTCTCTCTCTCTCTCTCTCTCTCTCTCTCTCTCTCCACCTCCCTCTGATTCTTATTGTTGAGTTTTAAGAGTCCTCACACAGCACAAGTAAAGAATGTAAGAGAACAGCTACTCTAAACAGTTCATGTATGGCCACAACAATGGGTCTGATATGGGTGGAAACTTGGGGTTTATAATACATTTCATACAGAATTGAGTGGCACTACTATTGTAAACATTTCATTCTAAACGCTATTCCAAACATATTCCAAACATTCAACTACTATTCTAGACATATTCTAAAGATTTCAACTCTTCAGAACAGTTCATGTCTGGCCATAACAGTGCATCTGATATGGGTGGAACCTTGGGGTCTATAATACATTTTACTGTAGCATTGGATGGAGCCCCCCTATATACCAGGCAGCTAGAGAGAGCGCTGCCATCTCTACAGCACCATTTCCATGATTCTTCAACTATGCAAGTGTATTACCAAATAAGGGTCCAGCAACTGGAGTGATGATTCAAAACACTGGAAGACAACACATGAGGGAGGTCAGGGTTCAACCCCCAGCCTATGGTCCCTCCCGGCCCACAGAATGCTTCCAAGGGCAGCCACCAATTTAGAGCTGGGAGTAGCCCCGGTACCACTGGGAGAGCTGCCAGTGCCCCTACCCCCAAATATTGAGTCCAGTAATTATTTCATTTCCTGTCACATTCAAGGGAAAACAGACGGCCAGAGAGAAAAGAATCTAAACAGCCAGTAGCCAGGACTTCCTCCTCAGGCCCGTCAAAGCTGCTGGTGGGCTCTGGGCAGAGGCTGCAGCATCCTGGCGGGGCCCAAGACAAGCCCCTGGTCCCCCTCCCAAGCTCTAGCTGCTCTCCCCCTTCCCTCCCCACACCCCACAGCCCCATTCAAGTGAGGCCGCCCAGCACAGGCATTCCTGATGATGCACTTCTATTTCTCCTCTCCTTGAGCAAGAGGACACTCCTCAAGGCTGGGGTGCCCCCTGGGGCCAGAGACACACCCCATGGCTCATAGACTCACTGAGTCATCAGCACCCCGAACCCCTGACTCATTCCTTGGCCTTTGCAGAAAGCGTCTCACTCCTGTCTCTTTCCCACAGCTACGCCTGCTCGTCACCCTGGTTTCTCCTGGAACCCCAAACCTCCACACCCTGCACAAGAAGATGTGTGAGCCGAGGCAGAAGGCAGGTGCTTTTCCAGGCTCCTGGCTTCCAGACACTATTAGCCACGCTCACATACAAACACACCCACTGTGCAGCATGCAGGAATGAGAAGTGGACTTGGTTGACCCCAAGTGATAGAGGAAGAGAAGGTTTTCCAAGCAAGGACACCTCTCTTTTCACTGCTGTAATGCACTCCAGCCCCCTCCCCCCTGTTAGGGTCTGGAGTCACAAGTTCTTAGGAATTACAAAGAATCCAGCCAGTAAGGTAAAACACAGGCAGAGTTTAAGCCAACTAGTTGGGGTCAAGCTTTAGACACACAGGCCAAAGCAAGACCCTGAGTAAGGCGAATCTGTAGATTATATAGCCACTATTAGCATTGTAGCCCGCAAACTTAAATTCAAAGAAAAACATAACTCAAAAGGCTGGAGCGATAGTCCAGCAGGTAGGGCATTTGTCTTGCACGCTGCTGACCCAGGTTCAATCCCCAGCATCCCATATGGTCCCGAGCACCGCCAGGAGTAATTTCTGAGTGCAGAACCAAGAGTAACCCCTGAGCATTGCCGGGTGTGACCCAAAAAGCAAATGAATGAATGAATGAATGAATGAATGGATGAATGAATGAATGAGTGGATGAATGAATGAATGAACGAATGAAAGAACAAATGAATAAATAAACCATTTTTAAAAAAAAAGGAAAACAACTAAGGAGAAACACAACTCGAGTTGCACAGACAAGTTGTTTTGATATGTCTTGGGATGCTCTAAATGTTAGTACGCCCTGCCAGCACCTGAGCGGTTTCCATAGATACTGCAGATGGTGGCAGTAAGGCTGCTGTTCTTCTGGGCCGAGTTTGCCCAGATGTCCTTCCCAAGGCCAAATTGGGGGAGGGGGTGATGCCGAGCCCTCGGTAACTTTTCACAGCAACGCGGAAGCCCTTTGGCTCATTGAACCTGCCTGCTGCTATTTTGCTCACCTAACACCCCAGACGAGCACAACGGCAACAAAAAACATTCCACCTCAAATAGTACAAAAGGGAATCAAGGCTTCGTGGGAACCTAAGCAGCTGGGCTGTAGAAAGGCGTCCAGCCTGAGGAGAGAGAGATATGAACCTGCCCAAGGGCTCCCCTGCCAGTGGACCGGCACGGAGGAGGAGGGTGGGAGTTTGTTCTCTCATCCCAGGTGTCCTTAAAGGATCATCGCATCCACCCCACCCCCCCCCTGCCTCAGTCTGTCCGTGATCTTCCTTGTGTCCAGCTCTGCATTTTTCTCTTCTCACCTTTGTCCCCTTTCTTTCCAAAACAGCAGCTCTAAGATCCGATAGTGAAGGAATTGGAGAAGTTTGGGTTATTGTGGACGGTGCCGGGGTCAGACCCAGGGGTCAGTCCCAGGCCTTCTACCGGTGCGTGCTCTGCAGCTGAGTCAGCCCGGCGGGGGAGTCTGGAGTTCCCTTCACAAGCTGACTTCGAGGAGAGGAGGGTGTGGGTTGGTAGTGCATGCAGCGAACCTTCAGGAAGATGGCAAGATTATTCTCATATTTTTAAATTTAATTTAGAGAGATAGTAGAGTAGGTAAGGCGCTTGCTTGCACGTAGTCAACCAAGGTTTGATCCCTGCATCCCACATTGGTCCCCCAAGCACCACCAGGAGTAATATCTGAATCCTTTCAGTGAGTCCTAAACACCAGAAAAGAAAAATATAAAAAATTAATTTTATTTGGAAGGGGAGGGACTTGAGCCGCTCCAGAGGAGCTCAGGGCTTACTCCGGGCTCTATGCTCAGGACCACTCCTGGCACAGTGTTCAGGGGGCCGGGAGGGGGGGGCAGGGGGGACACAACTGGGGTCAGCAGCATGTAAGGCAAGTGCCAGCACCCACTACTATCTCTCCAGTACAAAATTCTACTGCACTTTAGAAGCTTCTTGCTTACTTTCCTAGACTTTTCCCAAGGGCATTTCATAGGACCTCAGCTTAGTTTGGCTTGATAGATACCTTATACAGGATAAGAGCAATAATATAGCAGGGAGCACATTTGCCTTACATGTAGCCAACAGGGGCTCCACTCCCAGCATCCTATCTGGTCCCCAGCACTGCCAGAAGTAATTTCTGATTGCAGAGCCAGGAGTAACCCTGTGCATCACAGGGTGTGATCCTAAAAGTCAAAAATGAAAGACATGGAAAAAAGGAAAGGAAAGGAAGTAAAGAAAGTAAGGAAAAGAAAGGAAAAGTAAAAGAAAAGAAAAGAAAGAAAAGACAAGAAAAGAAAAGAAAAGAAAAGAAAAGAAAAGAAAAAGGCCTTATCTTGGCATATTGTCATAGTTGTGGGAAATTAGAAACAGAAGCAGGTAGTAAAGCCAGGCATGAGGGAAGCAGCTAGAGGCTGGTCCTCTGAGTGACCCCTTCTGGGAGCTAGGCAAAGAAAAAGAGGTCATAAAACCTAAAGGTAACCCGAAAATGACAGAATGGGAGAGACAGACTGATCTGGGTGCCAAGGCAGGGGTTGGGAACACCATTAATAACTTAATAAATTACTAAATGAATAAGTGTCTATATGGAACTTAAAACACAGACATTCCTAACACCTGGACTCCTTGCTGGTCCCATCTGTTGCCCTCCTGGAGGGTAAATTGTGGCGAAGTAATCAATAGGAAACTTCTGATCTACAACCTTCTTCTCTTTGTTCTCACTATGGCTATAAGCACCAGAAAAATTCCTTGTAAAAAGTCTTCTGAACCCTTATTCTGGGCCACAATTTCAAGGAACTGCTTAGGTGTGGCCCATCTAGATGTCAATTAATAAAATCCTCTTTCTTTCTCCCCTAAGAGGGGTCTAGTGTGAGCCACTAAGCAAACTGATAGAACAATCCGTATGGTCTCTAAAGCAGAATTTGTTCTCTTTAATCACTGTATATTAAAGGTGTGTGTGTGTGTGTGTTGGAAAGAACACACACAAGGAATGGATTTCAAGAATTAAAAGGCAGTCTAGCTCTAGCAGGCATAGAAAGCTTCTTGAATGTCCATGATGAAAATAAGTCTCAGGGTCGGAGCAATAGCACAGCAGGTAGGGCATTTGCCTTGTACGAGGCCGACCTGGTTCGATCCCGGCATCCCATATGGTCCCCGAGCACCACCAGGAGTAATTCCTGAGTGCAGAGCCAGGAGGAACCCCTGAGCATTGCTGGGTGTGACCCTAAAAGCAAAAAAAAAAAAAAAAAGAAAATAAGTCTCTATATGGACAAAGACACACACACACAGAGACACACACACAGAAACACAGACACACAGACACACAGAGACACACAGACACAGACACACACAGATACACAGACACACACAGCACACACAGACACAGACAGACACAGACACACCAGACACACAGACACACACAGACACACACAGAGACACACACACACTTTATGCTGGGCTGGGGATATAGCTCAGTGATATGGTTCATGCCTTACCGCCAGGAGACACGGGTTTAGCCCACCCCAGGGTCAGAAAACAAAAGAAACTCGTGATGGGGAAGAGAACAATCCGTCCTGGCTCCGAGAGGTGACTCAGTTTCTAGACTTGCTACGACAGGCTGGAGCGTTTCCACCTTTAAGTTCTACATTCTACAAACCACCTCTGTGGTTCAGCCTTCTTAGAACTCAGAAAAGCAAATTCAGGACCATGGGGTGGGAGGTGGGGAGCAGGGCAGAAAATCACCTCCTCAAAAACCAAGGCAAGTCACTGCGTCCACGTCCCAAAAGGACAGCACAGCTCTAAGGAAGATTTCTCCCAGTCCTGCTCAGCAGCTCAGCGCCTGAGCTGTGCTGGCTTCTGTCTCCCAAACACACATGGCGCCCAGCATTCCCAGGTTATTTTTAGCCTGTGGGTTGTGTCTGCCTCACCTGACTAGCATAAAGATTATTGGGTGTTTTCTAGGGAACAGCTCTTGTTTTCTCATAAACCAGGGAGTTTCCTAGCCATGCCCTCAATGGTTTTAGGACTGAGTCTGCCTGTTCATGTCTTCTTGCCAAACAAAATAGAGGTTCAGGGGCTGGAGAGAGCAGTGGTTTGCCTTGCACATGGCCCACCTGGGTTTGATCCTGGCACCCAATAGGTCCTCTGAGCACCATCAGGAGTGATCCGTGAGTGCAGAGCCAGGAATAAGCCCTGAGTACCATGGGTGCAGCCCCCAAACAGAGCAAAGAAGCAAACCAAAAAAATGGGTTTATCGTAGAAACTTTAGAAGTATACAGAAGCAACATGCATCGAGACCAGAATCCTTGGAATCTGATCACAGTTACTTTTAGTATACATGCATCATAAATAGGAACATAGACCTGAATCTATATAAATTATATATTATACTTACATGAATTTTTATTGTGCAGACTCCATATTATCCAACCAACTCATTTGGGCTTTATTTATTGAGGGAGGGTGGTGTCTGTTAGAGGCTACGCCTAGCTCTGGGCTCAAGGGTCAGTCCTTGCAGTGCTGGGGATGGAACCGGTATCAGCCACATACATGGAAAGTGCCTTCAGCCCTGTGCTATCTTTGCAGCCTCCAACCAATTTCCTATTGTAGGATCTTCTATGAATAAACAGAAGAAATAATTAATAAATAGATAAATAACAGTAATATTGGGAGAATTATTTCATGGAATAAATAATTCTCCCAATCTTATCCCTGGAGATGAAACATCCTGGAGGTTCTCTTCAAAATGATCCAGCTGGAGCTAGGGTTACTGTGATCCAGCTGGAGCAAGATGGAGAACACCAGGTCACGTTAGCCAATTAGCCAATCAGAAAGGGGATGCCTGGGGATGGGATTTGAAAAGGGAACCCCAGGCTCTCTCTGGTGCTCTCTAGCTCCCTCACTCTCTTGCTCTCTCTCTCTCTCTCTCTCTCTCTCTCTCTCTCTCTCTCTCTCTCTCTCTCTCTCTCTCTCTCTCTCTCTCTCTCTCTCTCTCTCTCTCTCTCTCTCTCTCTCTCTCTCTCTCTCTCTCTCTCTCTCTCTCTCTCTCAGGGCTGCTCTTGCAGGCTGTCCGTCCCACCCCTCTTGGATCAGGTAGGGGGCATGCCCTGATAAGGGGCCCAGTATAGGTGTGCCATGCAAGGTCTGGCAAGGGCAGCTACAGGTTCGGGCTGGGTTGGAGGCCCAGGGGTCAGGTCAGGCAGGGCTTGGACACCCAGGATAGCTTAGGACAGGTTGGGCTTGGAGGCCCAGGTTATAGGCAGTGCACAGGAGGCCGGGAAAGCGTGCACGGGATAGAGAGAGCAGTTAAGGGAACAGGACCCGGCCATCATTCATGAGAGTAGAAGCCACTACGACAAGACACTGTCTTGGAACAAGACAGGGAAGTTGTACACTGGCCCGGGCAGCACAGAAGACAGCACCATGACATCGTCCACGGGTAACAGAGAGGCCTGGACATCTGGGGAGGTAACCTGGAACCATCTGCACAATAAACCAACTTTCCTTCTTCTGAGTTTGGCAGAGTTTAGTTTGCAGCACTTTCATGCAATTCTCAAGAACCCTCTAGCACAGGAAAATCCACTTTCACATTAACATATTTGGTGACACAGATGGGAAGTTCAGCTCTTGACTACTTGTGCGTTAACATATTTGGTGACTCTGTCAGGACGTTCAGCTGTGGACTACTTTTGCGTTAACAAAATTAGTCCCTATAAGTAAACACATATAGGAACTCGGATCACCGTCTACTTCATGCAAAATTCTACTTCCCGCAATGGGGAGAAAAGGCTACAAAGTTTAAGAAGAGAACTCCCAGAATGACCACCAACTGGGAACTCTTTGGCACCATTGCAGCAACATGGGAAGATACCATCATTGACGACATCGATGAAGAATACAACCGACTGGTTCAGCACCTCCATGATTGTGCGAAGAATGCCAAGAGAGAAAGACACACAAAAGGACGCTTGTCTTGAGAAACTCTTGAGCTCATTCGCCAATGTGGCAAGGCGCGAGCCTCAGGAGACCAAATGCTAACGTCCAAGCTTGCTAAACAGTGCAGAGAAGCGATAAAAGCAGACCTCAAAGACAGAAGAGCAGAAATACTGGAAGATGCAGCAGAAGCCGGGAAAAGTATTCGCACCACCCACCTGTCCTTCGCCAACTATAAGACCAAGATGACTGCCCTCCGACGCCCTGATGGATCTATCACATCTTCCAGAAAGGCAATGGAGAAGATTATCCAAGGACTTCTACTCAAATCTCTTTGATAGCCACATCCACCTGCCCACATACCAAATTCCACAGGATGGATATGTCATTCCCAACGTTCTCCCTTCTGAAATCCGACATGCCATCTCGTCAGTAAAGAAGGGAACAACACCAGGCCCAGACAAAGTCAGACCCGAACACCTGAAGAATCTGCCGTTGGTACTCATCAATACACTAGCTTGACTCTTCACACGCTACCTGTCCGAATGCAAGGTGCCCTCCCAATGGAAAACCAACAGGACCGTTCTACTGTTCAAGAAGGGAGACATTCACGACATCGGCAACTATCGCCCCATCTGCCTGTTGTCTGTCATCTACAAGCTGTTTACACGAGTCATCCTGAACAGGATTAGCAGAACACTAGATGAAGGACAACCATGCAAGCAAGCAGGCTTCCGGAAAGGATTCAGCAAAATCGACCATATCCACACAGTAACCAAGCTCATTGAGGTTTGTAGGGAGTACAAGATGCCGCTCTGTCTCACGTTCATTGATTTACAGAAAACCTTTGATTCTGTGGAGACTGAAGGGGTCATCGAAGCCCTAGCCAAACAGGGTGTTCAAACCCAATACATCAAGATCCTTCGTGAGCTGTATTACGGATTCAACACCAGGATCTCACCATTCTACAAAGAAGTGATCATTGATGTCAAAAGAGGGGTTCGACAGGGTGATACTATTTCACCAAAACTCTTCAGTGCCACCTTCGAGAACATAATGCAACAATTAGAATGGGAAGGAATGGGAGTGAAGATAGATAGTCAGCAACTACACCACCTCTGCTTCGCTGAAGACATCGTTCTAATAACACCAAACATTAGCCAAGCGACACAAATGCTGGCTGACTTTGACCGAGAATGTGGAAAGATAGGTCTACAGCTGAATCTAAAGGAACCATGTTTATGAAAAAATGAACTAGTTCCAGAGGCCCCATTCACTCTCAATGGAACAAACATCTCTGAATGCAGCAGTTATGTGTACCTAGGTCTAGAGATCAACATGATGAACGACCTAAAACCTGAGTTGCGCAGGAGGAAGAGAGCAGCATGGAATGCATTCAAAGGCATCAAAGAAATAGTTAAAAGGACAAAGAACCTCCGGCTCCGGGCACATCTCTTTGACTCCACCATTCTCCCTGCGTTAACATACACCTCAGAGACCTGGGCCCTACGAAAGCAGGATGAGAATGCTATTCGGGTCTTCCAGAGAGGAATCGAAAGAGCTATGCTTGGAATATCACACCTCACTCAAGTGAGAGAAGGAATCCGGAGTTCTGACCTCCATCGCTATTCCAGAATCAGGGATGCTGTCTCGTTTGCCAAGGCATCGAAAATCAAATGGGCTGGACATGTAATGCGATTTGGAGACAACCGTTAGACTAGAGCCGTTACTGACTGGATCCCACAGGATGTCAAAAGATCACGTGGTCGCCCACCTACAAGATGGTCCGACTTCCTTGTAAAGACCCTGAAGGAACGGTTTGAGGCTCTTCATATTCCTGAATCAACCAGATGCCATTGGGTTACATTGGCACGTGATAGGGTCCAATGGAAATGTTACTGGCGCCCGCTCGAGCAAATCGATGAATAACGGGATTCAAGTGATCAAGTGATCAAGTAAACACACTGGGGAAAAGGATCAGTAGACATCAATGATTGTGTTTTTTCCTGAGTCCCAGCACAGCCTACACTTTCACCCGCCAGGGCTAAGAGTAATCCAGCATGAGGGAACTGCCATCTGACAGCTCTCTCAGGTTGTCTCACCAGAGATGAACAGTGCCAGCATGAGGGAACCACTGCCTGACAGAGCTCTCTCAGGCTGTCTCACCAGAGATGAACAATGGTTCATCAGTTTCCTTCCGTCTCAGTTCCAGAAAATTCCTTCACGTGGGTGGTTTGTACATTTGGTCACTACCATAAATAACCACCCAGAGGAAATCTCTTTAACCTTAAAGGCCAGTGCTCGTCAGGTGACTCAGAGTCCACAATCAACTTGGTTGTTTTACTGTTACCAGGTGATCATGAACTGTTGGGAAACCACCCCACCCCCCCAAGGGAACTTCCTGCTCAGCTGAGGGTTCACAGCATTATGGACCCACAGGGGAGTCAGGCAGAGAAATGAACTGGGCTAGAAGGCACTCTGGCCAGCTTCTCCCCCAGGGCCATGCAGGACTGACCACTTAAGACTCGACTTTACCATTCAATTTCAAAGGAGGGAAACTGAATCACCCTACTCTTGACTTACGGATGGAAGGAAGTGAGGGGCCCCAAGGGTCCCTGTGAGATGAGTAGAGAGATGGCTCTGACTGTGGGGCAGGCACAATGTTCCAACCCTGGGTGAGGAGAGCCAGAGGAAGAGAGGGAAGTGGCAGAGGAAAACAAGGTTCTTTGTGAGTCCAAACTGTGATTTTGGCACCCAGCTTAACCTCGCCCAGCTTTGGTTGTAGTGAATGACACAAATTCCATCTTGGAGAATTGTTGAGATACGTCCAGTGAGTAAAGTCTGGGGTAACTGACACCTACAGGAACTCAAGGGTTGGTGTCACTACTACAGTAAATGGCCATTGCAGCCATTTCCTCTGATGATGAATTTAGGACCAAACAATGCTGATGGATGGTTCTGTTTCTGTTGGCCAGGGGGACCCTTGATAGGCCCTGGGGAGAAAGGTGCTAAACGTGGATGAGGAAAAATGCATCATGTCTTTATTAGCCTCTAACAAGTGAGTGTAATTTCCTTGATTATGAGCATGCAGCCTCCCACAATGATGTCAGCTATTGTGATCACACTTGAATCAATGACACAAAATGACTTGTATTTTCCTAGCATGGTAAAATGATCACAGGTTGGAATCAGAGGCTGCTCCAGGGGTTAATGCACTTGCCTTGCATGAGGGTAACCTAGATTTGGCCCCTGGCACTGCCTTTGGTCCCCTGAGCACCACCAGATGTGATCCCTGTGCACTGAGGCAGGAGTAAGCCCTGGCACCACCCGGTATGGCCCTCAAACCAAAAATTATGATAATTCATAATAATAATAATAATAATAATAATAATAATAGACAAGTGGTTGCAGGCATCTTTAAATGTGTCAGCTGAAATCCTAGTTTAGATGACTCCTGGAGGGGAGTGAGGGGGCCTATACCTGGCACTGCTCAGGGGTCCTTGTGGCTGTGAGCAAGGCCAAATGCAGTTGTTTTTAGACACAATATTTTATGACTCCTAGATCCCAGCATTGCTTGTCTTCCTGTCTGGGGATGTTGGTGTCATGAACCACATGTCAAGATAACGATATTATCATTGGAAACTATTTTAATGAAATATTCCAACATATTGGTGGACTCTATAAATCTAAACAGAGCTGACCTTTGAACCAAGGAGAGTTGAGGACATGGTCCCCCCCCTCCCAAAGCAGCTGAAACTTGGCATGTAACTTTTAGCCAGCCCTCTGGTATTATAGATACCACATCCGGGCACTTAACCAACCTGCATCCTTGGATGGTTGAGTCTGACTCGGAGTAACCCCTGAGCATCGCTGTTGTGACCCAAAAACACTCCCGAAAATTGAGAGAGAGAAGTATGTGCTCGCAGGACTAGGATGATCGCTCACAGATGCTTCGGGGGGTCCAGTGCCTCCTGCACGCCTCTCAACGCCACCTGGGGCCCCCCACACTGCTGGGCCGAGAACGCCTACATCTAATTGCACACTGGTATTGAGCCTCTAAGTCCACACCACCACGGTCATGTTTGTATCCCCAGGAATGACTCCCTGCACCCCTGAGCACCTCTGGGAGCCGTCTCCAAGAAACGGACCCTCAGAATTCAAATTCCTTTGTGCTAGACCCCACGATACTTGGACTTGTTCAGTTTTCAAGCACCACTTTTTTCAAGGGGACCAGAGACTTCAACAGGATGCCAGGGGGACCCCGACTTAACAATGATGGGGTGTGCATTGGGCTCATGTCAGGAGCCCGGGAGATGGACAGCTGGCAGGACGGGCTCATGCTGGGTAAATTCACAGGACACGGAATTCAACCTTAGGCCCACAACCTTCCCAGAAAATAAGGGGCAGGACTGGAAGTTTCACTCTCCAGGGATGCTGGTTTCCCAAGCAACCAGTCTCCAGTTTCTGATCTTTCCCAGAAATTACCATTATGGCATAAGGAAAGTCACTCTTTGTCACTGGGAGGCTTAAGAAAGCCTAAGGCTTTGGGGAGTTGTGCGCCAGGATAAAGAACAATAATATTGAACATGACAGAGCAATGACAAGGCATGCACAGCTGAGAGGAGAGGAGGAGCAGGAGAGGAGGAGGGAGAGGGGGAGAGAGGAGGAGGAGAGGAGGAGGAGAGAGGAGAGAGGGAGAGGGGAGGGAGAGAAGGGAGAGGGGAGGGAGAGGAGAGGGAGGCGAGGAGGAGACAGGGAGAAAGAGGAGAGAGAGGAGGAAGAGGAGAAGGGAGGGGGAGGGAAAGGGGTCAGGGGGAGGGAGAGGGGGGGGGAGGGGTCTCACAGAGATTCACAGGATCTCCCCAGCTTGCTGAAGGCAAAGAAGAAACAAAAAAGTAGGGAAATAAAAAGGAACAACTTTGGGGACTGGAGCAATAGCACAGTGAGTAGGGCGTTTGCCCTTGAATATGGGTGACCCGGGTTCGATCTCCATATTCCCATACGGTCCCTGAGCACCTCCAGGAGTAATTCCTGAGTGAAAAGCCAGGTGTAACCCCTGAGCATCACCGGGTGTGACCCCAAAAAAGCAAAAAAGCCCCCCCAAAAAAGGAACAACTTTGAACCAAGGACCATGAAATTAAACCACAAAACGGTCAATGGATATTTTATTTTGTTGTCATTGAATCCAGCAGCTGGGGGGGTTCCCCTCCCCCACCCCCCACCTCTCCCTGCTGACCCACTGCTTTATTCCGTTTCCCAGTTTCCTGTCTGATTCCTTAGACCTTTCTCTTAAAGCCACAGTCCTTCCCACTTGCCTGGGAAAGAGAAAAGCTGGGCTCTCAGCAGGAATAGCCCAGACAGCCGTATTGCATGTTTTTTGGTTTGGAGGCCCAGCGCAGCCTCCCACTTAGGCAAATATCTGTTCTCAGATTCTGCATGTTAGTTCAAAGGCCTCATCTTGGATTTGCAAACATGCCAGTGGGAAACATCATATAAACAGTTAAAAAAAAATCTAACAAACATCTTTTTCCATTATAGGCTCATCTTCACGATATTCAAAATAAAACTAGAAATCTTTCCTTACTAAGCACACGTGCACACATATGTACAGTAGTCATTGGAATTTTCAGTTCATCCCTGGAGCACTTCTCCATCACGTGACGTCCGACTGCAGTCTATCCCATGCCATCTAAGCGTGGCACCTCTATAAACTCAGGGCACCCCCCAGCCTATTCCTTAAAAAAAAGAAAAGCCGGAACTTGCTATGTTTAAACACTGATGCGGGGTGGAGAAGCCAGTCTCCAAACACGTTTATAAAAGTAGACTAGTACAAAGTTTTACAAATCAATACAAGTGAAATATATAAATTACAATGAGATAGAAGAGCGTCTGTCTCTGGCGGGTCGCTCAGCAGTCATATTGCTGTAAGAAAAAGGAGACAGACATTAGGTCGCCTTTGGGAGCAACAAGCTTCTGTAAGCAAACACCGGGTCGCCTGGTTCCACCTGAGAGCTTGGGTCTACAGTGGGGAGACAAAGCCCCAAAGCTGTTTCCTAAACAAACCCAGGTCCCGTCCTTTCCTGGGGAGTCACAGCTTAGCCCTTAGCCGCAGCTGAGCCCGCAGAACTCACCCAGAAGTGAGTTCAATGTGGGTCACCTTGCCAAGGCAACACTCCCCAGTTACAAGTTTGACTGGTCTCCGCCTGAAACCCTTTGAAAGCGCCTTTTGTTTTAGCCACAAAGGTGGTGGATCTGCTTGCGGCCACGTCTGGGGAGAAGCGTCCCTGAGCTTGACTTGGATGCAAACCACCATGGGATCATTTGCTGGTCCCACTCGGCAGAGACTGTCTAGTTCTGCTAAACTGGTTCAACCATCAGGGCCACTGGTGGGGAGTCTGCCAGCCGGTTCCCCACTTCCACAGGGGGCTGGAGTCCGGGTGGGACCCGCCCCACTGAAACTGCCTGGTAGAAAATTCCAGGTTACGCCTCAGCCGAGGTTGACTCCCAGTGCTGCTCAGAGACCATGCGTTGCGTTGCCCGGTTCCTTCATGCACAGCCCACACATAGCCCACGCTCAACCACTGGAGCTGTTTCTCTGGCCCCAGGTTAAAGCTAGGTCACAGGAGGACAATCCTGGGGGCTCCCTCCCACCCTCTCCCCAGCCTTTCTGCCTGGAAACCCTCTCGGGCCTTAGGTTTCCCACTCGACTGCTTGGAAATTTGGCAGGCTCCCAAGGAAATTATTAATCTTGCCATACTTGCCTGATAAGGGAAAACTAGAGCTTTAGTTGAACTTCCCTCAAAAAAATTGAAAGTTTCCATTCATTTATAGCCATGCTTTCTCATGGGTCCTACCTGAGCTTTCAAGAGGTTTTGGCTTTATTTAAAAAAAGAAAGTTTAGAGCCAGAGAGATAATGCAGGGCTAAGACGCTCGCCCTGCACGTGGCCAACCCCGGTTTGATGCCCAGCACTCTGCATGGTGCCCTGAGCTCTGCGGGAGTGATCCCTGAGCACAGAGCTAGGAGTAAGCCCCTAGAACATCACCGGGTATGTTCCCAAGCCGTTTAAATAAAGTTTCTGGTTATCTTTGAACCAGAAAAATAGGATAAGGCTGATTGTGTTCCTCACCCTGTTGTACAGAATAAGAGCAAATCTAACCTCCAATCCCCACTACCAACCTCAAGTTGGGTGTGAGGGTACTTTCGTCCCCTCCATAATGCTTGAGTTTTAGGGGCTCTAGAAATAAAATGTGCCCCTGTGAATGCATGCATATTTTTTTTCCCTCCCAATTCATATCCCCAGGAAACAAGTGCTTCCTGGCTTTCTTCCTCAGTGAAAGGCTTTTCCTCAGCTGCTATTCAAAGGCTGGGAGTGACTGAGCTTGGCGGTGGGTGAACTTTTGTGCCTTGTTTGTGGGGTCTCAGAGGTCCCCCTTTTGTGTGCCTGCAGGCCCAGCAGGGAAAGGGCAGGGAGTCGTGGACTTGACCCCAACACTCCCTGGGTCTCTGGATGGACTCTGCCTAGGTCCACAGAATTCCCTCAGGGACAGCGGGGTCAGGGATGCGCCGGACACTGCTGCCCCCGGCCACCATGAGAGGAGCGACAGGAGACCAGGCTACAGATCCTGTTTCTGGAAGGAGTAGGGGGTGCCCAAAGAGCACTCAGGAGGGCCAGGGGCCTCAGCCATTTTCCTCGCCAGTACAGTGCAAGGGCTCTGGGGCGAGGCCTCAACAATATCTGGGGTCAGGTGAGCCACCCCAGCAGTACTGGGGCCCCCAGGGCCACACCCAGTGGGGTCCTTTAGGGAGCACTCCCGGGGGCCATGTAGGGCTGGGAGGGAGTAAAACCCGGGTCAGGGACCAGCCAGCCAGTGTCCTAACTGCTGTGCCGTCTCCCTGCTCCAGCTTCCTACCTGTTGGCGAGAGCAGCAAAAGCCGCAGATGCCACCGAGCACTCCGTTGATGACCTGGATGAGACACAACATGAACTCAATGCCGCCGAGGGCCAGGAGGATGGAGAAGAGAGAGACATTCCATTCCACGACGTGTCTGGGTTCAAGGCACTGGGACCACGTGGAAGTGTCCAGAAGGTACCTGTGGATAAATCGAGAAAATGCTCACCCACAGCAGCACCACAGGGCCGGGTGTCAGCAACTCTGAGTGGGTTCATTAAGGAAACAAAAGCAAAGCCTTCAATGGCCTGTATGCAATTATTCAAGCTCAAGTCAGTCCAGGAAATGAAGGATTTAACCCAGATCACTCTCCATTGTTTCTTTTGGGGGTCATGCCCGAGGCAGCAGAGCCTACTTCTAGCTCTGTGCTGGGGATCACTCCAGACTAGCTCAGGGGATAATACTGGCACCAGGGGTCAAACCCAGACTGGCCCTGTGCAAGGCAAGCGCCCTACCTGTTGTCCCTTAGCTCAGATCATCTTGCAACGATGAACATACACTTAAAACTCACACTTTTGGGCCCTAATTTAGGAGAATTCAGACTCTTCGTATCATAATGTTTATGTTCTCTGCAGGTATGTAAGAATTATTGGGGAACACATTATTAGATTCACAGAAATTATTAGCAAACAAATATAAAAAAAATGTAAAATGGTCTGGAGAAATTGGTACCCAACTGGCTGATGGGCCATTGACAACCAGAAGGTGTGGGTTCCATCATCAGCACTGTGTGGTTCCCAGAACCCACCAGGAGTGACCCACAAGCAGTGAGCCAGGAATAAGCCCTGAACACTACTGGGTGTGAACCCAGATCCAGGAAGTGGAACTGCATGCTATATTTAAATATAAACATAATTCCTGAAGGCTTGTGTATGTGAGCTAAGAATAAATGTGAAAAAGTCAAAGTAACTGTGAAAGCGGTGAAGTTACAGGCTACTTAAAAGCCGTCGTCTTTAAGGACCGTGTCTCAGCTCTGTGAAAGAGAGATTGCATTTTAGGAAATAGAACATCTTTACATTACCTCTTTGGACAACTGAATCGAGTATTTAATTGAAATTCAATATTTTTATTCTGAAAATGATTTTAATTTTGTCAGGCTTGGAGATTTTTTTTTTTTTTTGGGTCACACCCAGTAATACTCAGGGGTTACTCCTGGCTCTTTGCTCAGGAATTACTCCTGGCAGTGCTCGGGGGACCATGTGGGATGCTGGGAATCGAACCCCGGTTGGCCACGTGCAAGGCAAACCCCCCTACCCGCTGTGCTATCGCTCTGGCTCCCAGGCTTGGAGCTTTAATGTGCAAAGTTGGTCCACTTAAACCTTTTGAACAAAAAAGCTTTTTTGAGGGGAGATATTGAGGCCACACTTGGTGGTGCTCAGGGCTAACTCTTGCAGCGCTCAGGGAGCCAGTTGGTTCCAGGGACTGAACCAGGGCCAGCCACATGCAGACATGCCTGAACCCCTGACTGCAGCTTCCACCAACTTTTCCTTCTTCTTCTTTTGACTTTTACGGAACAAGCTCATTTGCAGCATAAAGCAGAGATAGAAATGTAAGGAATAAGCACCTTTACTCCCCAGAGAACGCCCAACATCTCTGCTAGCCTGTTTGGTAAGAAAAGATAACTGTGGGAATTAGACTCTGAGCAGGAGACCGTCCATTCTGGACAAAGACACGGGGCAGCCAACGCAAGGGGCCAGTGTGTGGGGCTGCAGAGGGCAGCCACCAGCTAGGAGGATGATGCTGCCCCGCCCCGTCCACAGCCGAGCTCCATGAGGGGCACGCCTGACAGTGGATCATAGAGCATCCAGTGGATCTAGGCCATCGCTCCTATACCTGACCCACAGGAGGCGCTTAGCACATTTTACAGTAATTGAATCCTAAATATCAACAGGTGCCTAAGAAGGGTTAGCAAATCATGCTAAGGTCCTATGTTCCAGAACTTAGAGAGCTATTTCTACGCCAGGCCTATAACACAGGAGCATTTCTGATCATCTGGATTTTTTTTCTCCCATCTGAAACTGTCAATTTCTGATTACAATCCTAGATTCCAGCTTTTGCTCTGGCAGAATATTTGGATTCTTATGAGATGGGATTCGATCCTGTGGGAAAATCCAGGACTGACTTTATTCCACAAAGACGTTATTCTTTCCTTATCGCTTTCTCCTTCCCCAGGAGAACAAAGTTGCCGGGAATTCGAGCCCTAACTCGGGAATGGCCCATTGGAGCCCATCAGAAATTCATCTTCTGGCCCCACTTTTTCTGCACGGCCATGGAATAAAAGTCTCAGCTTCTGGGGATACTGAAAAGCAAGTTCTCCAGTCATTGAGCAACAAACCACTCACTCGGGACCGATACCCCTGCCTCCATATGGAAATCCCTTGGCAGGTTTCAATGAGTGATGAAAACGAGTAGTTTCCTTACAGAAGCTGGTGGCTCGCAGGAGGGTGGCTAACAGCTATAAAAATCTCCAGTGAAATCACTTCTCCTTGCATTCCGATGGCATTAAGCACCACCTTTTTTGAGAGATGGGTTTGTGCAAATATGAATAATGAGTTTCTACTAGAGTATGAGTGGGCTTTGTTCAAAGATGAATCACAGTTACCTAAACCTCAATGTCCTTTAAGTGTTAACCTTCCATCTCCCATTGGCAAGGAGTAAATAACACCTACAGCTAATAGTGGCCGTGCCCAGGGCGTGCCCCTTTCTGTGACCAAAATGCTCCATCTTGCTAATGCTTCTGCATTAGTTTTATTTTACAAGGCAGGAGCTCATTCACTTTTCCCCCCTGGTTACTCAGAGAGGAAATGGAGGCCTGGGGTCAAACCCAGATCTCTTGAATTTCAAGTTCAAGACCTCACCCCTACTCTACAAATCACAGGCCACCGAGGGTCATGGGAAGATACTGCGAATTCATGATCTGTGTTCTTTTCGTCCATGAACGGCAGAGCTAAACCTGTCTGAATTCCAAGAAGGCTGCCATTCATTCATTACAACGAATCACTGCATCTATCAGCTCTTCTCTTCTTTCCTTGATAAGATTGAGAAATAAGAGTCTACATAAAACAATGCAACGTCTCACACTATCCTGCTGCTGAAACACGGCCAAAAATCGCATGCACAACCTGATTGTGGTGAGTCTGGGGCAGAGCTCAGAAGGCACGTGCTTCGCATGCCGGAGCTCTGAGCTCCACTCCCAGCACCCCAGAGAACTGCCAGCACTGAGCACTGATCCTGGAGTAGCTCCGAGTATTGCCCGCATGGCCGAGAAATCCAAAAGAGAAATAAAAATAAACCTGATCATCTTAACCAAAGGTGAATTGTCTGTAATTACTGTGTGTGTTGGGGGTGTGTGTGTGTGTGTGTGTGTGTGTGTGTGTGTGTGTGTGTGTGTTGTTTTCCATGAGTTTAGGTAAAATCCATATAGTTTTCATCCACATAACAAAAGGATTCAATAATATTTTCTTCTAAGTGAGTAAATGAGCCCTTAGTTCTGGTGCAGGACACACGTTCCAGAGCTGTAATTCAATAGCTGCGTGTCTGAGTTCAAATCTGACTGAGTGGACACGGACTGTCTCCCAGGCCTTAGTTTTCTCATCTGTCCAGTGGCCCCCAGCAACACCAGGAGGTCCTCTCCAGCCGGGCCAGAGTTCCCTCGTCTGACCACTGATCACAGGATGCTGAGTCAATGCCAGTAAGCCAACAGGGGGCGGAGGGGGCAGACTGGGGCTCTGGTGACTTCACGGGACGGCCTCTGGACACCTGCAGTGGACAGGAATGTGTGAACAATGACTTACTGTCCCTCGGTGTTGGCGAAGGTGTAGTTCCACTGGCCCTGGGTATTCAGACACAGGGGGCCCCCTCGGCCAAGCCCAGTGCAGCGACGATGACACAGTAACCGGATCCCGCGATGCCAACCAACGCCGCCAGCACAGAGGAAAGCATCTGGGGGCAGGGTAGACATGGGAGTGAGGGGTGTCGGGGTGAGGGGTGGGGGGGGCCGGCCGCCTCCTCCCAAGCTCAGAACCTACCGCGCAGCTCTTGCCACAGTTCTCATGGCTACAGCAGCCGCAACAGTCTTCCTCCTCCAGTGCGATGAAGACACTGGCAGGCAAAAACATCTGTGCAGGAAACAAGCGAGTCAAGACCGCCCAGGAAACAGCAAGTCAAAGTCACCTGGGTCAGGCAGAGCCTCTCTCGAGTCTTCTCTCCATTGGAGGAGTCTGCCTGGGGGCTCTGCTCACCAGGCATCTCCTAGAGTGTCAGTGGTGCAGAGGGAAAGGAAACCCACAACCAAGCGGGCTCTCCTTGCTCTCTTGCCATGGGCTTGCCTACTCTGTAGGCTGTGCTTGTCTCAGAGGGGGAGAAATACCAGCCTTTGCATGTGTTCAACAAACTCCACAATTCGTAACCATGTCCCCAGGGAAACCTTTGCTTTGGAACGCTTCGACCTTATTGTGAAATCTGGTTAGGCTAGTGAGTGTCCCCACTACCCCTGCCTACCCCACGCCCCCGCACGCGCTGCCACCACTGCCTTCTCAACGCCTGTAACATACCAGCAAGTCCTTGATCAGATAACTGACACTTTCTGCTTCATACACAGGAGATGCATTTGTGAAGCATCAATGGCGTGGCCAGGGTTTTGCAAATCAACTTCATAGCTGCTTTTAAGCAACTCTGAAATACTGCGTGTTTGAAGTCAAAAGCAGTTTAAACAAGAGCCATATTCTAGTCAGGATGGATGTAGGTGTTAAAAAAACAGTAAAACTTCCTTTCAAAGCTGATTTTACCAGGCGTAATTTAGAGTATCAGCCTGAAGTGTTTGCATATTTTTTGACAGAGAAAAATAATCGGGGAGAAATGAACACTTGCATCAAATTCCTCTTAAAAATTCTCCATCCCGGCCTTTGCAGCCAATTCAAGCTTGCCCACATTCTTTCCAGGCTGCGGGTGCATTGAGCCTCTCTCATGGGCAGGCAAATTCCTCTCACTTCAATTAAAAACAAGCCTTGGAAAAAACAACACATTCCACCAGGGGCTTCGACTCCAGGGCTGCTCACTGCAGGGATTTTTCCTGGATACACCCAGAATTACAAAAAGGAGAAAATGCGTCTCTTTTTCTAAATAGCAATGCACTCACAGTTCTTTCTCTTTGCCCACCTACCCCCGCCCGAATCCTGTTGTAGGCAGAGAACCAGGAGTCCAGCTGGCTCCTCACAGCGCCTGGAGACAGCGCCTGGCCCCAGAAAGGGAAATTTGCCCTGGACTCTCAAATCCCAGTTAAAAGCAAAGCTCTGCTCCCAGCTGTAAAGCAGAGATTTCGGAGAGGATCTGAAACAGGATTTTGTACAACAGGGCATGGAATAACCGGGCTGTCTGTCTTTAAGCTCTGAGGGCACAGCACAGTCTTGGGCTTGGAAACAACCCGGAGAGACCAGACAACTTTCCAGGAGGGAGGGGAAAAGAAAAGGCATCATGAAAGCAGCCCCCCGTTTGGCTTTTAAGGCACTTACCAAGAGGCCCCCGCCCAGGATGCCGGAGAAGTACCACACGAAGCGGCTGAGGTGGTTGTCGGTGGCGAACTGGGTCTCCCGTTGGGGAAGTACAGCAGGATGTTGGCCACTATGCACAGGACGGCCAGCCACACCAGAGCGTGGCCGATGCATCGTGCACACTTCCCGTAGCACATGGTGGCGTCGGGGAGTCCAGAGGCGACCCCCTGCCCTTCACAGCTCTCCGAAGCCCCCGGTGCCTGTGGGAACGTGTCCTTGGGTAGAGGAATCAGCGGCAGTTCTTGCCCATTGCTGCAACCTGTTAAATACCCCAAGTTCTTAGTCACCGGCTGCCTGAGGTGCTCGCCTTGCTGTCATTGGTCCTGCTTGCAGCCCGGGTGGGGAGGGTGGGGGCAGGTCTGGGCAACGGCCCGCCCTTCAGATGAAACCCCAGGGACAAGCGAAACCAGGGGCTGGACATGAGAAATAGCCGCAGTCACCGGCAAGAGAACATGATTAATCCTCCCTGTGGATCGCCCTGCACTGCCCCCTTTCCCGGGGGAGACGCAGCAGGAGAACTTGGCCAGCAGCTGCCCCTGCTCCTTTGCCATCTGAGGTCTCTGGGCTCCTACTGTCCCCTCCAGACGCATCTGCCCAGCTCCCAGCCGCATTCCTGGTCCGTGAAGGTCCTGGCAGCCGTGGCCGGATCAGCAGGGACCCGGGGAAATGACAGCACAGCCTGCTTTTCCCCTGAGGCAGGATCCAGCCGTCCGGCCTGCCTGGACATCTGCCCAGGAACCAGCCTGGCCCCAAACAAAGGTGGCATTGGTCAACACAGACAGCTCAGGCCCCTTCTGTTCCCCGGGAAGACACAAACAAAGCAGAGGGGGAACATGTAAAGAACCCAGCTCGGAGACAGCCCAAAGGAGTGAGCACAGGATCCACCTGCTGGAGCTACGGGTTCCATTCCCGGCACTGCAAGGGTTCACTGACCCCCGAGTGCTGCTGGGTGTGACCCCCACCTCCCAAACCAACCAGCAATAAAAGGAGCATTCGAGGTAGGGACCCAGTAAGCAGAGGGGAAATGAGCTAGAGGGAAGTTGGAATGGCTGGGAGAGTCTCCCGTGGGTGGCCAATCGGGGCCTCAGCCTGAGATGTGAAACTGTCATTTGGCCCCTTAAGGAGAGGGGTTTGGGGTTTAGACTGAGTGTGACTCAGCCAGACCAATAGGTGACGCCTGCCAGCTGGGCGTGCTAGACAGGGTGACCCAAGGGGGGTTGGGGCGGGGGGGGCCCTTTCGTGAGCCCAGAAAAGAAGCAGAAACCCAAAGTGGGGAGGGAGGGCTCCTTTCTGAAGACACAGGGAAGCCCAGGAGCTCATCCAGGTTTGGGGCTGAAGGCAGACAGCTGTCCACATGCCACAGCAGCGCCGCGAGTGGTAGCAGGTGTGGGACACGAGGTGGCGGTCCCCGAGGGGAGGCGCGGTCTGAGCACGCTAACGGGAGGGTGGGTTCCCCACCCACAGCCCAGAGGATCTTCCAAGGTGGCTCTGTCACCACCACACGCCAGCAAGGGCGCACCGACCTCTCAGGTCTTGGGCTGAATTGCCAGGGCCTGGGGTGGGGGTGGGGGGGGGATGCTGGTCCTTGGCTGAGGTTTGATCCTATGCATCATCCATGGGGTCAGAATAAAGCGGGAGCTGGAACATGGGTGCAGCGGAAAGGCGGGCTTTGCTCGAACCCCAGCACAGACCAGGGTCCCCGTAAACGATACCAGGAACGTGCTGAGCACAGAGCGAGAAGTAAGCCATGGTGCCTGAGCAGCTCTGAGCACAAAGCCAGGAGAGGCCAGGCCTGACCCTGAAGAGAGAGAGAAAAGGAGGGGAGTAAGCAAGTATTGACAACTTTGACCTGCTGCTCTGAGGGTTCCAGCGCAGCCCCCTCGCCTTCTCCACCTTCCTCAGCCTTATTGTTTCCCCTGCAGGGATGTGCTCCTCACTCTTCCTCTCAATGACACCCATTGTTTCTCCCAGCTGGGCTCTGCTGGAGCAGAGAAGGTGGTTAGCAAAAACTGTTGAAGAGGTGAATGCGCAAGTCAACGCCTGATGAGACAGTCAGGGCTTTCTCAAGAGGCGAGTGTGGCTTTGGTCTTGGTCCCACCGCCAGTGATCCCCACGAGCCCACCCTGCCCTTCCCCCTCTCCTCCCTGCTGCCGGCTCTTTGGTTTGGAGTGAGTGACCACCGTGTGCCACAGCGGGTCTCTCATCTGAGCGCTGGTGTTTTGTGGTTCTTGGCGGTACTTTCTGAAGTCTGTGGACACAGCAGGAAACCAGATTCACCGCATCTGAGCTGCAGGAGGGAGACTCGGCCAGGGCAGAGACCTAAAAAGCCACTCCGCCTGGGGCGAGACAGCGGGGGGCACAACAGGCTCCTGCCCGACCCCACTTTGACTCCTGGCATTGCATGTGGTGCCTCAAGCGTCAGTCACTCAGGAGGAATCCCTGAGGAAGCCAGGAACAAGCCCCGAGCACAGCCGGTGTGGCCAAAATAAAACCCACAGAACATGGGCTTGGAGGGGGGATAGCAGTTAGGATGGTGCCAACAGCCGAAGCTCAATTCTGGCACTTCCTCGGCCCCAGCAGCACCAGCTACAGCCCTGAAGACCCCAGCACCACTAGGGCGGCCTGTGGAACCCCAGGTTGGGCACTCAGAGCAGCATTATAGCCTCTGCCCTTTGTGCCCAGCGGATGGCCAGCGTGGCTAACAATCTCCACTGGGGTCCCAGACCTGAGCAAGGCTTGGGAGCCACCAAACAGGATACAACGCGTGGAGGTGAGGCGGCGAGAGTGCCCCCTGCTGGGTGCAGGCTAGCAGAGCCTATGGGAGGCGGCGTAGGGGTGCCTGGGCTTATCCCCTTACTCAGTCCATCTCCCCCGTCGCCAGCTGCCTGCTCCCCACCAGCATCTCCAAGGTCCTTCTAGCCAGTACATTCCATCCCTCTTTCCTCACTGGTCCCTGACATTCCCACACGTCTAGAGAAACTTCACTTTTCCCTCCCCCCAGCAGGTAAGAAGGGAACCCTGCTAACTTTAAGATTTGGGAATAAAATCAAAGCACCATCCGAAGGGATTGGAGCAATGGCACAGCGGGGAGGGCATTTGCCTTGCACGTGACCAACCCAGGGTTTGATCCCCAGCATTCCATACGGTCCCTCGGGTACTGCTAGAAGTAATTCCTGAGTGCAGAGCCAGGAGTAATCCCTGAGCATCACTAGGTGTGCCCCAAAAAGCCAGGAAAAAAAAAAAGAAAAAACTCACCATCTGGAAAGGAGTCCCCAGCCCCAGAGCACATGGCAAGACCCTATTCTAGCAAATTCGGCCCACTAAGATGGTGCGATGCCGGCCACAACCCCTCCCTGGGCTGCCGGCTGCGCCCCTCAGGAGAGAAGATGGAAGAGCAAACCAGTGCTGCTAAGGCTGTGAA